>WAAE01022153.1:0-114792 GCA_013400495.1 Nicator chloris
AAAAAATAATTCTTATGTCATTGCCAAAGTTCAAATTCTTTAGCTCTGCATAGATGAGTCGTCTCTCCCATCATTTCATCTTTCATGTGATGGTTTGTGCTGTGACTGGCCAAGTTATGGAACAAGTCTGTGCTGCTTTGGACCCTGTAGAGCTTTAGGCTCAGATATAATTCAGCTAAAAACAACAGGGTAAATGCTGGGTATAACTGAAAAGCAGCATTTTAGAAGGAAATGCTTAGCCACCATGTGAATTAGTTATTCACTTGGTCACACTATGCCCAATACCATTATTTTTAGTAGATGTATTCAGAAGGTTCTCCAGCTATTCCATGCAACTCTCTTCCACATGGAGCTCTGGCCAGGCATACAATGTTGCCTTTTTCTTCTTTCAGATTTCCAGACCTATAGAAGTCCAATATTTCAATACATTTCAGTGTCAACAACATTTATAGCTGTGCTACAGCTCACAAATAGCATGGCAAATTTGAAAATGGGAGACATTTTGCCATATGGCAACCTCTGTTTCAAAAACAAGGAGCTTTGGGGAGGAGCAAAATTACATGGCAGAAGTTTTTGTAGCTGGCATAAAACTAGTGATCATATGGTGCCTGATCTACCAGGTGCTGTTACAGAAAGTAACACCTGGCCTTTTCCTGTACTCAGTGAGACCACTAAGTTGAGGTCTTTATCGTGAAAGCTCCTGTGTTTCATGAAGAAATGTAGCATTCTCTTAGATTTCTATTTCTGTTTTAGCAATGATGGTAAAAGTTTATTGATTCAAGTAATTCAGGTGTAGAACATGACTGACTGAAGGACAGAGAAATTATGGGCAACTGCATACTTCCTCATGAATTTGAAGTAAAAAGTCAATTTCTTTAATCACTGAAAAATTATTTTAATAGTCTGAAAGGTCAAAGATATTTAAATTTTTAAATACTTAGGAAGGCCACAATAAGAGCACACTACAGATGAAGAGAAGATACAGGAAGACCCGGTATCCTCAGACCCTTTGTCTATATAAAGGAGAATGTAACAGGTTTTACAGCAAGGTAAGTAGAAAAAAAAGCTGCAATTTTGCAAGAAACAATTAAAAGAAAAACCACAAACCAACCAAAAAACCCTCTTCAATCTAAGACTTCTCAAAATAACCGAGATGCAACAAAAAATAAAGATTTTAATTAGTCAGTATCCCAGACGGTTCCGTATTTTCAGTGCTAAAATAAATTTGGTAAGGAGTCCCTTTGTGGAAGGGGAATTGATGTCATTTTACAAGCCAGGAATCTGTGATGTTGTCTTCTAATTGGTATGTGTAATTCTGATAATCAAGTATGTGCTCATTATTATTCATTTTGATGCCTAACCCTCAAAAACTTAATGTTGATTTCTCCCCTAATTGCTATAGTTTGTACTGCTTGTAACTGCACTGCATATTAATATGTTACATACTCTCAGTTATCAATATATATGGAAATCAAAATCAATGGACAATTTAGAATTACATGGATAAATTACAGTAGGAAGACATAGTGCAATTTTTCTGCTGCATTTCAAACAGTTGGCAATAAATATGTGCTTTAATCTATTAGATAAACATTTGGACATTGTATTTTTTATGATCTGTGAATGAAATTCTGACTTATATAACCATGTTTTTCACAGGTAATATTTTTGTCTACCAGTGTTCACAATGATCGGATAAGCTTTTTCATTGGATATACTTAAGAATTTTTTCTGCTTGTCTGATGACTTTTACAAGCGTCAATCAAGCTCATTTTTCATAATTTGGCAGTCTGTGCTAGGAATCCGTGGTTTTTGGCTATATATTTCACAGAGAATGGCGTGGAGCAGAAGGGAGGATAATGGTAGTGGTGTATAAGGGAGGAAAGTGATGACCTGTAGCGTTGGATTAAATGGGTTCCAGAACGTTCTCAGAGTTGGAGGTATTAATTATGACAATCTTACAAGTGCGTGTAGTGCTTTTTAAAGAACTTGGTTACCATTTTGAAATATGCTGAGATCTCTAATCAGTATTTGGGTTAGTTCTTAATTGGAAGTCATCTAATTTTGCTCTCAGGAAACCTGAAAGTTCTATTTTCTGGTGTCAAGCAAATGCTGTCCAGAGTAAGCAAGGTGGGGCAAAGAAAGTACTAAATTTGGGTTACATTCAGAAAGGAATGAAGAAAATATTTAAACCTCTTCATGTTGTTGGTGCCAATTCATTCCATCTGTACATAAAACACATCATTTTTCTCTCCTTCATGCCTCAAAACTGTCAAGATGTCATTTGTCAGGTCAGGCTTTCTATTCCAAAGCCCTAGTGTGAAGCATCTTGGACACCCTGAAAGAGCTTTTTCTAAATCACGTGGTTTGTGGGAATGTGTTCTGAGTAACACCTTAAAAGTTAGCACAGTACCTTCAATTCATAGAACAGAATCAGAGTCACAGAATTCTTATGGCTGGGAAAGACCTGTAAGATCATCAAGTCCAAACATTCACCCAGCACCACCATGCTCACCACTAACCTCTAAGTGCCACACATTTTTTGAACGCTTCCACAGATGATGATTCCACCACTGCCCTGGGCAGCCTGCTCCCATGCCTGACCACCCTTACAGCAAAGCTGTTTTACCTAAGATCCAGTTTAAACCACCCCCTGGCACAACTTGGTGCTATTCCTTCTTGTCCTCTTGTTTGTTACTTGGGAGAAGAGATCCACATCCATCTGTTTACGACCTCCTTTCGGGTAATTGTATAAAGCCAGGAGGTCTCCCCTGAGCCTCCTTTTCTCCATCATTTTCTATTTGTACCAGCATTAGTGACAGTCCCTACAGAGCAGCACATACACTACAGGCACCTAAAATGCTGCACAGCATTGTTAGGAATAGGCTATTACTCTCAAACTACCTGAGAGCAGTGATTAAACAAATGGAGGTACTTGTCCAGGGAAGAGATCTTCCGTCCCTCCACAATTGTTCTTTTACTCCTATCTTCTGTTCCTTGTCTTTTAAAGAACTACTTATCCATGCACAGACCTTCCCTCTCAGTTCACTGAAAAGGTTTGGGCAAAGGACTCCTTCAAAGGCATAGAGCTACCAAGGAAATCAGACTCATCTACATGTTTATTGATGCCTTCAGTCAGATTACCTTTTGCTCCTATCAAAATAGAATGTGTTTATCTCATTCTCTATTCTTACTGCTTCATTTTTTGCCTCATGAAGACACTGAGTTTACAGACCTAAAGTCTCCCTGACCCTTTCTAGAACCTTTTTAAAGTTTATTTTCACATTTTCTATCTTACAGTTGACAGGAACCCGGGCCTATTTCAGACCAACCTATACATGCTCTCCTTCACCTACCTCTCCAAGAGGATTTTAATGTGAGCTTTTCTTCAGCTTCTTCTTCACTGAACAGGCATTCAGAAATTGTTTCTCTGTGATAGCCTTGTCCTCCCTGAGTATTTTTGTAACCTGGATGTCAAATGTCCTTACAGACTCCCTGAAAGTCCTTTTGTTGCTCAAGTGCTGAAACAAGGATCCAGCATGCAGGGATGGGGGGATTGGTTTGGTTAACTGCCATAGCTCCAGCTGCTATCTAAAACAAATTACATACTTTTAGGTGTATGTTCTTCAAACTCCTATCTGACCAGTGTCACTGCATACAAAGGCATTTCGCAGCACTTTAAAAAACACTTGCACAGATGAAACGTTTTCACTTTGGCTAATTAACTTTAGTGGTGCAAATAGATTCCAAAACTGCTGATAAAGCATGCTAATTAGCAGAATGAACAGCAGGAAAATATTGCAACTATAACAGGCACAATTACAAGGTGGATTGAGATAGCTCCATAAGGTATTTTGCAGCTAGACTACTGTGCATCTAAGGCAAATGTTATTTTAACTGAATTACAATTTAAAACTGCTTATGATTATGTAATATTCAAAGTAAACATTTTATTTCCTTACTATCATTTTCTTGCTCATATTTACTTTACTCTTTCCTGTGTTCAAAATATTCTCTAGAGGTTTATGCTTTGCAAATGAACGTACAAATTTTGTGCACCATACAAGAAGAAGCCTTTAGGTTATGATTGCATGGAGGGAAGGTTAAATGCCAAATGACAAAGTTTTCCCTTCCAAAGATTGTATTTCAAAAATCAAATGGGTTTAATACTGTGAACATGAAGACAAATAGAAGTCACTAAACTGGCAATAATATCCATTTACATTATAATCTTGCCTAATACCTACACCTCTGCCTTACTGCCAGATTTTACATTTAACACACTTGTAACAAATTCCTTTAAAGTTTGTATACTACATTTCTACATATTTTAGAAAGAAAAAGCTGTGAATCCATTATTGAAATATATCATGATGCTTTGCAAAAACTGAAAGGCTTTCTTATGTACAAAGAGAAGTTACTAATAATATGAAGGAAAGAATACAATTTCCACATGATTGCAGTTATATTGTTTTTATTAATTTCTGACTTCATTCCCAGAAGTCACTGGAATATTATTGGAACACTATCGATAAATTAGAAATAGTCACATGAAAATAAAATGTATTTTTGCACATTCTGATGCACATGAAGCAACAAAACATTAAAAAAAAATCCCTTCTCTAATGTTTTTAGTTTCCTGCCTGTCTTTATAAAAGATGCCTGTTTTGAACCTGGCATGTTCTAAGATAATAGAAAAATTACATCCTAAGTGCTCCTAAGCACCAAGAGGAACAATGCAGAGAGTGCACACACCTTGCAGGATTTTTTTCTGTATGGAATGACTATTTTTTTATTCTCCACAAGAAAAATAATCCTGTACAAAAAGAAAAATCCTATTTAAACCCCATCAGTTTCAGTTACTAAGACAAGTTATCTTTCACAGCGAAGTTTCACCCTGCAACCAACCTACCTTTTAACAGTACAGCCTGCCACAAGAAAGATTTGACAATACATCATGAAGATATGAAGTAATACTACATGAAAGAAGACCTGGGAGCACTATTTCTCACATATCAACCTTCCTTAATCAGAGAAGGCTGCTGGAGCATCAACATAGTGCAAAGTAATGTGCTACCCAAGGGAAGCTGGTCTCAGCACCACAAAGAATAGCAGATTGACTTTGCTTTTCCTTTACATTATGTTTAAAACATCATTTCCCAAATCTGTAAATCCACATGCGCACTAAGTCAATTTTTCTTCACTTAACATCTCAAATTCAAGTTAGCGAGTTTGAGTGTATGGACATTACCCCTGTTCACCTCTGGGGCTCTATAACACCCCTTGCTCTGTTTTACTAACCAGTCAAACATACTCATGTAAGTGTTCCTCAGTTCTCTGCAATAAGCATTCATTACCTCTGTTTTGAATATCCCAGTGTGATCAACAAATGCAGCTACCTTCTTATTCACCACCTTCTGCAGAGAAAGGTTTTCAATATACTTTTCTCTTTGAGAAAAAGATGAAATCACAGGTAGGAACCCACAGTTATCCAATGGCTCAAAGCCCACAAACTGACTCCTTTCCTTCCCCACTCCCACTGCTCATTAGACATTTCTATGAGTCGTGGGATGCTGAAGAACAACGCTGGCAAACCTAAGCTGTTCCAGCTCTCACTATTCATTTCAGCACAAGTTTATCACTCTGCACTGAACTCCTCTCCAAGCAGTTTTCTCAGACAGCCTACAAACAAGAGGCTTCATGGAAAATAGCTGACTGCTAGAGAAGACTTCAAAGTTGACAGGCATTTCAGTCACCAAAGAGCCAGTTAGATGGGCAGCATCAGTAGGTCTGGCTTTTGCAAGAGCACAAAGACAGGTTTGGCCCCTGCCATAAGGGCTTCATGAAGCAGAAGCATGAGAAAGAATATGATCAGCAGCTCACAGGAGAACTCTTTAAGTGCTGGCCCCAAACCAAAACGATGGGAGCCACATGCAATAGTCACAGGACAGATAAAAAACACCCCAACACTTCATTGCTAAAAATGCCAAATAAGGGACAAAATGAGTAATCGCTTAAGGAACAGGATTAAAATGAGTAAGAAACTTTTCTTCCTCTAGCCAAGGCTTAAAAATTCCTGTGTTGTATATACTGCTCCTTTATTCAGTTACTTTGCTTATATTTTTCAGTTGCTTGCTCTGAAGATTCTTTGATTTGCTGTCACATATACATTCAAAATTGTGACTTTCTTTAGTCTTCCTACAGATTTCTTCATATTCCTCCACCTCCACTTCTTTGCACTGAATAAGTGGTGTAGATAGTGTCCGTGGAGGTAACACCGAAATGGACAGCGAATTGCTTCAAAGTGGTCCTTTGCAAGGCACTTTTCAGTAGAAGAAATGAGCAGCAATATTATGGCTATTACAGACTGCTAGCTGGGCAGCACTGCAAAGAAAGTACAGAGGCACAAGCTGTGCATGAGGCCACCATTTTATCAAGGTAAATGCAGACCCAGTTGCACAATAAACCAGCAACGAACAGAAAAGAAGTTCACGCTTTTCAGAAAAGAAGTGTCTTTTACTCTTGATCTGTTCCTACTCTGAAACAATGTTCATCAAAAGTACTCCATATATTGACAAAGAAATAGTTGTATGACTTTTTATTGATGTGATTTATTTTGTGGAGCTGCCAACATTTGCCAGTATGGCTGAGGGCAGGTGTATCCCCGCTCCAGTTACCAGCATGTACAGACCTTTCTTGATTAGCACCGTGATGAACATGCTTATTGCCTGCCAAGTGACAAAAAAAGGTTTGTAGACAAAAAACCAACACAGTGCACTGCTACAGAGCCCCAGAGATTATTTCCTGGAAATGTATTTTTTCCCTCTAGCACAATCTTAACACGCCTCCTTTCATCTCGTCCTGCATTGGGAAGTTTGAGAGCCCCAGATAATAGGAAACTATCATTTAATGTCTGAATTCATCCTAAAGAGAGAAGGTAATTAATAAAAATGAATTGCACTCTGTGTTAGCAAAATTTTAACAGAAAGGGAGTTTTATTAGCTCTGAAACTGGAGAAGCATTCTGGGCCACTTTCTTACATATAACACCACCACCAAAATCAGAAATTATCTATAAGGAATAAAGCAGTCCCCTCCTATTAAGAAAAACTGGTGGTTTGGGTTTTTTTTTTTCCAAAAGCTAGCTGCCATTTCTACATCAAAAACTGTCTTTTGATTTGTATTCTCTCCATGTTTGCATATCACAGAATCCAGATCATCTTTTCTAAATCAGCATGTCTGGAGATGGCCTCAGATTCAAAAGATTCAGCACACTATTTTTCTCATTTAGTGTTTACTAAAAACTTTTAACTTTTATTACTTTTAGTTTGTTAGAGACCTCAGCAGGGATCCAGTTGACAGTCCAATTCAAGGACACGATAGGATGCAACCACAAGAGCTGAGAGAGCCTGCTGATATTATTACAAGGCCACTCTTCAGTGTCTTTAAAAGCTCATCAGGACCACAGTAGGTTCTTGAGTTCTGCAAGAAAGCAAATGTCACTCCTGTCTTCGAGGAAGGTAACATCACCTTGGTCTCTGGAAAGGTGACAGTGCAAGCCCTCCTAGAAGCCATTTCCAACCCTATAAAGGACAAGAAGGTGACTGGGATTAGCCGGCATAGAGTTATGAAGGAGAAATCACTCCTGGACAACCTTTTTGTTATGAAATGACCGGCTCTGTGGCTGAGGAGGGACTAGCTGATGTGACAGGGCTTTGAGCACACTCATAAACCCTAGCAGCCCTCACCAGCCTCACCGGGGGCTTCCACTGACATCCCCAGGGAGCTCCACACAAGCACAGCCTGGGGCCTTTAGCTCCTGCCTGCGCTGTGCTGCAGGAATGCTGGTCCCCAGCTAAGCTCTGCCTGACCACAGACACCCCTGAGCTGTGGACTGACGTGACCTCAGCCCTGCCTTGTCACTGTGACTGTGATCCTGACCTAAGCATGGGCTTTCTGGCTTGACCTTGCGCCTGTCTCCTTGCCGTGGTTTTGCCTTTTATAGGTCTTGTCCCGTGGTTGAACCTTGGTTACAGTCTCTGGGCTTGCCTTGCTCAAGCCCTGGGGGCCAGGATCAGAGCTGTGACACCCTGGCCCTGTTGCTCTGTCCCTTATTTGCTTCCTTGCAAAGAGCTCTGAAGAGAAATGCAATTCAATTCAGTCAATTTTCACTAAAATAATATGATTCACCCAAAAACTTCAGTTCACTGCCTTCAATATTTTCAAGCAATTTCACTGGATTCAGGTACTGAAAACATAATAAGAGCTTCATAAGCAAGCAATGACAGGGAAGATTGAACTCATGAGATATATTTCTATTTGCTACACATTAAAATAGCACATCAAGGCAGGAAGAGGACATAATGTCAATGTATTCTAGTTTCTTTCCATAGTGGAGATCCATCAATAGGAACATTCTGGTCAATTAACACATCAAGTTTCATCCATGTTTCATCAAAGTATCTTTCTTTTATTTACAGAAAAAAAAGTGTATTGAAGCATTTATAGGTTTTAAAAACATAATTTCCAGGTACTGTAATTACACACCAGGAATGTTGCACGTGGATTAATGCTGAAGAGTTGCATCTATATCAGTTGCATCTATACTCATTAGTTAGTTAATTTTTTGAACTCACCAATGTCTCCTAACTTGGGCTTCAATCATTGCTTTCACACATGCTTTTATGAATAACAAGTTATATCTGTGCATCAGCTTGCAGAATAAATTATTTTGCTATACTAAAATATAATCATAACTATCACCTTTAGCATTTATGTGCAAAAGAGTTGTCATTGTACACCCCTACATCAGTGAAAATCAAAAAGTTCATGAACTGTCACATGAAGTACTAACAAGTTTGTCTTTTAAACTGCATAGATGATATAATATTGGGAACCTAAGCAAAGCGCAGTTTTGACTAATAGCAGTGCTAACTCCTAGGAAAGTTGATTTTTTTTTACTTTCAGATTTATTTCCCTAAGAAGGCAAAATTACAAAATATGTTGAAACTTTTCTTTTTCTAAAGTGTCATACAATGACTGATACAGTCATCAAGTCTTTCAGTAATTTTCATATAACTTATGGTATGTTTGCAAAAAATGATGAAATACTACTATATATAAAAATATATTTAGACTTTAAAATGCTGCATTTAGTTTGGGAAAACAAATGACCCATTTAATATCAGAAAAGAGGAAATTCGAAAACTACCAAAAATACTCATCTAATATATCTATACCTATCTAATCCTAAGTATTTTTTAATGATCAAACAGTTAACACTGCTATGAAAAAACCCTACAGTACTAAGAAGCAACTAACATATAAAGCAGTAATTGATGAATAATGGTTGTTTCATCTTAATCAAAACACATCCTGCTAAAAAAAGCATTATTTTATTAGTTTGGCAAAGGCTTAAACAAAGCATCATTTTAGCAAATAACGAGCTGCACTGCCGTATACTAAAAGGCAAACACTACAAATCAGTTACACAGCCTACAGCTAATGAGCATGACTGAGAAACACTGGTGTATTATAAATTGTACTACACATCCTTTCAAGGTGGATCTATGTGGCAGACAGTTAACCACAAAACTGCAAGACCAAATCCCAAAGCTCCAAAGTTTAAAGCCTCGGGGAATAAATTTCTTTGACCAAGGACACCAAACTCAACAGTAAAGCAGTGGTCGTTTATCACTGCCAGCACACTACAGCACTAAGTGTCCCAGCAACCCTTCCCAAATTAAATCCCATGCTCCAGTACAGATAACTCTCAATCCTATTACCACTTGCCTACCCTTAATTCTGTCAGATGTTCTTTGTGATGTCACAAAAAACATGCTGTGATGCTGTCATCCTCTCTGGGACAGAGCTGTAGCAGCACACCATGGTCATGCAATTCTGTTAGGAGGTAAACCAATGAGGTGTACAAAAGACTCTTAGAGAAGAATTACTTCAGGATCATGAGTGAAGTTTACTCTGAATCTCACTTCTGCCATGCTGGAAACTATCCAGGCTAGGAACTGCTTCGTGTAGCTCATAGCAGTGAACCACAAACGTTGCTTTTATGAAGTGCAACATGACCACACCTCAAGTATTACACACAGTAGTGGTCTACTCCTTTCAAAAGGGGTGGAACAAGACAAAAAATGTGTGGAGAGAAGAGTCTGGAAAAAGGATAGTATTGTCCTTAACATTCTTCCAGCCAGTGTGGTTGGTGACCAGGCTGCCCTTCAGCTGGAGCAAGCTGTCCCAACAGTGCCAGTCTAATAAAAACATACGCACCCAATGGATCAACCAATTTCCACTGATGTACAGCTTTCTGTCAGATTTGTGCCACATGCTGCCAAAACTGTGCCAAGCAACGAGAGCAATTCAAAACCAGCCTCTGTGGTTTTGTTCCTCTAACCCACCAAAAGCAGCAATCTGATGCAGCGGTTCTGCATCATGTATGCTAGGAATGGAACAAACTGAAATGCCATGAAGGAAAATGCTTTTCCTCTGGGATCTCCTGTATGTAAAGCTCAAAAGCATCTTTTATAGAGTAACGGAAAGTGCAACAAAATACTACAAAGTTACTTTTGCCTTGTTTTTAATACCTGAAAGCTCAGAATCTTTTACGTGTTTATAGGCAGAACTTTTTATTCTAAGACAAAAAGAGTAATTGTCTGCTTAATGGCTGTAG
Source organism: Nicator chloris (assembly GCA_013400495.1). Classification (NCBI taxonomy): domain Eukaryota; kingdom Metazoa; phylum Chordata; class Aves; order Passeriformes; family Pycnonotidae; genus Nicator; species Nicator chloris. Next base: position 10,684 of record WAAE01022153.1, read on the forward strand.
AACTGTGGCAGTAAAACCACGCTTGAAGTACACATAGACATCATGCAGCCACTTCTCCCATGCAGATGGCTCCAACTTTGTGTCACCTTCCCACCTTGAAAAAATAATTATTAGACTTTGGAAAGTAAGTCTGGAGTAAAATTCAGTTTGTTAACAAACTGTATCAAAGTTGTACTGCTATTAAATGAAACATCTTTATGTTTAGCTTTCTTTACAGATAATGCAGGCAACCAACAGGTAAAAATAAGGGATGTTAAGCAGGTTTTACAGGGAGCTATTGGACTAGCTGGGTTCCAAGAGGAGTTTTAGCAGATTATGGGCATGGAAATGACACTATCTGGTCTTTGTGATTGGCTCACACCTACTAAATATCAGGTGAGAGTGGGCCAAAATCTATCCAGATTTTAAAAATGAATACTCAAACTTAGCTGAAAAGATAGTAAGTGCTTCTATGCTTTTAAATACTGCAGGTTTTACTAGGACTTTTCAACATTTCTTGCTTGTTGAACAATACATGTGCTCAATAAATGATTAAATGAATGGCACTTAAAATAAGATATTTTTTAAACAAATACCACAACAATCAAAGAATAATCAAAGAGTTAGTAGGAATTAAACTAGTAAGACAAAAAATCAAAATTAGAATAGTTCATTAATATATTTAATGACTATGCACTAAAAGCAAATTAAAAGTTTTTCTAAAAGCATCTCAAGAAAGATCTAGCTGGATTTAACAAACTTTTATTCAGCAGTCTATTCTTTCATATATTCTTTAGAGGCTTGCCTGCTTTTATATATCATAGGCAATATTAATCTTATATTTAAATGATTCTCTACCAGTCTTTCAGCATGTAATTTAGCATTTAATAGGGAACTCATCACAAGCTTAGAGTCAGTTTGAAAATGCTCAAGGGATAAATCTAAACAATCACCAATAGTCAATTCCAACAAAATTAATAATAATACACCACCTCACAACCAAGAAATTGTAATTTCATATGCTAAAAAGACATATAAATTTAAACAAACTATAGCACAATAGTTGGAAATACACTGAAAATTTCTATAATGGATGAAGGACAAAATTAATCTCCTAGCCCAACTAGAGACTAGTGTCAGATGGATAATTAAGGAGTAAAGTACAAAGGGAATACAAAGACTACTGCCAAGTAACAGAAGATAGTAAAACAAAAAAAACTGTTAAATTACTGATAAATTATCTTGCAGTAGAAGAAAATGTACAAAGTTTTTAAATACAGAAATTGTTATATTCACTCTATTAATTTCTATATTACTCATACTTGGGAGAAATATTCAAAGCAAATCAACTGCCTTTAAGATTCAGATGAAAATATGGTGCTGACCAAACTGGTTATAAAAACACCAAGATTATCATGGACATATCTAAGAAAATCCCTCACAGTTATAGACGAGGCTGCAAGATGAATCCTGGTTTCTAAACATCTCCCAAAATTAATACTTTCTGGCACATAAATAATTTTTATGCTCCCCAAATTTGGTATTTTCTGTTTGTTTTAATAGCTTGATATTTGAAATATCAAAAATGTTATAGCCCACCCTCCAGTAAACAACCTCTCTTCTTCACAATCCTTGGTTTTCAAAGAAAATGGATGATACATCCACGGCAGGAAAAGTAGAACAAATTTAGCAGATTATAGAGCTGCCAGCCATCTTGTTCTGAAGGATGTGATGGGATGCAGTGGTGCCTGCTGGCAATGGGATGGGAGTAGGAGAAGGTGGTGCCCCACAAGGACGCTGCCCTTGCCTCTGCTGCATTCCCCTCTTCTGTGAGCCGCGGACAGCCTGCCCCTGATCCCATGGCAGAGTGGCTCCCCAGGCAAGGAAGAAATTTACAGGCTGCACAGAAGGGCATGTAATACAGGAGCTGAGTGGGAAAAAAAAAAAAAAGAAAAAAAAAAGAACAAAAAAGGGAGAGTAGGTGGAAAATGACTAAGTTTAATGTGCTGCATTTTGAATGAGACATGCATGTTACTGCTGTTAAACAAACAAATTAAATACTCCAGATTTGCCTCCCATCTAGCATGTTTATGGTAGTTACAGGAACTTCTATCATATCATGGGAAATGTTTCCATAACTGAGGAAATTTAAATCACATTTGAATAAAGATGTTTTGGAAACAAGTTAACTGCATGTCTTTTACTTGCCTGTGCTGCGCTCAGTTGCTAGCTGTCTGAGGAACTACTGCAGCAAGGGACTATGAAAATAGTGTGTGACGTTAGCTGAGACATGGTGATTTGGTCTTAATTAAGGTCAGCATGACCTGGGTCACGGCAAACATCTCCGAGCCTTAATGATGATGGGAAAGTCCATTCACAAGTTAGAATCGAATTTCCTCTGGGTTAAAAGACACAAATCAATCTGGATTTTAAAGAGCAGGTATAGCAGCGTCAGAGTGGATGCAGAAAGGCTCTTTAGAAGCTCTCTGACAGACGAGCAGAAACAGATTTTGCTTTTCTTCTTTCTGTGCTGCTTTCAAGGGTTGTCAAAGGCAATCACCATCAACACTAACTGCATGGGGAGGGAGCCAAAAACCTTGATGAGAACTGTCAGGTGAGGAACATAATATTGATCTCTGAAACACTGTGGCACCAGATGATCCTTGCAGCTCCTTCTGGCTTTGTAATCTACACATTAGTCTTTACTTCTGCTTGAACAGCACACTTTAGACCCTAAGGTACTTTCTGGCTCTGGACAAGTAAAGGTTATAATGAGTTCCAAGCTCATGCCGAAGATACAAGACACTTCATGTTTCAGCTGCAATGTAATTAAATTCCCCACAGTGCAGGTGGAGACAACAAACAAAATTACAGTAAGGAAACCCATTAAGTTATATTGAATTTTTTAAAACTTTAAGAAAGCAAGACGATTTTTTATGTACCATATGAAAGATCCTAAAATACATAATGATATTCATCAGATCTGCTCAGAATAGCCAGGAATATGGCCAAATACGAGATGTTATTTTCCACTCCAGATCTGAGCTTTCCTTTGGAATTAACTGCCCTCATGCTACAAATGTAACATAGGCTGTTCGAGGTCAAACTGTATGACCCCACACATTAAAATAAGCATTTAACCAATAAGGAAATGGAATTAATGGAGGCATACAGCATAAAGATGACACTTCAAAGGACTTCAAATAAATCAACAAGACTTGAAGAGACGAAGCCAGAGAGACACAGGTCAGCTCTTCTGAATTCTAAAGCAATGTACCGTGGCACTTTGGCACTGATGAAATGTTATCACTGCTCTACCTTTGGAAAACATAGAATTTTAAACTAGTTATGTAACTGAATATAGCTTTGTATTTATTTTCTTTTTTCATCCAGCTCAACAAACTTCATAGAAATAGAGGAGAATTAACTTCTGTTAAATGTCTTTGAATTTGATTCTCTGGAACACTATAGGGAAAGGGGAAAACAAAACCACCCAAAACACTATTAATCATATTTGCTGTTCTATTTCCAAGAGCTTGCTTATATAAGTGTAACAGTGTAGGAGACTTACCAACTTTTAAAAAATTATTGGTTTTCCATGTACACTGTGGTTTAGCACTGTCCCTTACCACAGCTTTCTCCACCACCCTTAAACACTGTAAATGGCAGCAAAAGAAAACTGAACCTCAACAGTCTCAATCTATCTAGGAGGTATATACACGACTTTCTTGTCCAAGCCCACTCTGCCCCTCTCAGAGGCAGCCCTGTGTTCACATGGTCTGTGATTTAAGCTATGAGTAGACCAGCTTGATGGCCCAAGGCTGACATCGTGGCTAAGTACAAGAACTTGATGAAGAAACAGAATTTGTGGAATGAAGGCTTCTAAACTTGGGTTTAGACTTATAAAAATATCCTGTGATATGCAGATGTGTTTAATTCCAGTTGGACTCACTGAACTACAATGGAAGGTACTTGGACACAAACATAATCAAAAAACCTCACTAACCACAGCTGAAACACAACAGTATAGTCCAGAGCCTTTGATTTGCTATTAAAAAAAATATATGTGTAGGAGAAAAATCATATATACATCTATATTATGTACATTAGATATATATAATTTTGCATATTAGATATACACACATACAGGCACTAATGTGGTCAAGACAACATACAGTGCAAAGCATTTTGTCACTGCTAAAATGATGAATACCACAGAACACCACGAACTTTCCCTGAAAAATACTGGAATTAACTTATTTCCAAAATAGGAACAGATCTGCAATCCTGAGTTCAAGAAAATATGTATGAGTTGCAAGCCCCTACACACTGTAGTTCTACTTTGATCTGTGTCTTGGACGCTTGTTAAGGGAAGATTTTAATATCCAAAACATAACACTCCTTTGAGACAGTGCTTATTGCTCTTTTGTGAACTGACTTTGTCAAGATGAGGCACAACATCCATAATGCATTCTGAAAATTTTCTTAGCAGCAGCTACACAATTATCATTGCCTTCTTTTGGCATCCAGTTAATGAGACAGTAACTGCATTATCATTTAGATACACTGCAATTTAAATTTTTTTTTAAATTCATTTCTATTTATATGTCCTTTTGGTGAATACATGTTTTTTAACAAGGAATAGAGTTACTTAGGAAAAAAAAAAAAAGAAATATCAAATTTTTCCTCCTGGTCTAGGAAGGATTCTTTGATTCTAAATACAGATTTTCATTTCCCACATTCCTAGTAATATGGGTATAGAAGCATACTGTTTTTTCATATTCAGCTTCACAACTCTTAAATTGGAATTGTTAAAAAAAATATATATATAATAATCCAATAAGCAACAGCCCTGCAGAAACCAACCTAGCTGCTCAGGTTTTAGCATAATACAGTATAATCAGAACCACTATTTTCTCCTTTAGAATTATTTTTAGTACAAGCAGACCTCAACATTTTAGCTTCTGACATGAAAACCGAACATATTTATTTCTCTTACTTCACCCTAATTAATGCGTAACAGTTCTCCTGAACCTCCTTCACAAACTACAGAATCTTGTGCATTTTGTTAAGCAAAATGTTCTAAGTTTTCCCCTCAAGATTGCATGGGTCAGGTCACAGACTTTTCATTTCCTTCACATTTCAGTGAAGTAACATTTCAGCTAATTTGTGCTTGCCTTGAGCATCAGGCTAGTCATTTTTTTCCTCTTTATTCAGGGTCATCAGAATTTACAATGACCTACTTCCTTACTAAACAAGCATGTTATGAAGTCTTAATGGATTTTCTGTCTTATAGACTGTGCTTTTGTATGTGTAAGAGAAAACTTTCAGATCACAGAAAAGCAATATGGAAGATCAAAGGCATAGAATGGCTTCTAAACAAGGAAAGAGAAATAATTTTCAATTCTGCAGCCTGGGAAAGAAATGACAGAGGAGGTGCGACCGAGGTTTATAAGATCATAAATGATCTGGAAAGGGTGAACTGAGCTCAACTGTTCAGTCTTTTCCAGTGTAAGAATTTGGGGGATGCAAAACAGATGATGGGTTTGAAACAAGCAAAAGATTTTTCTTCTCACAACACAGGTACGCTGATGAACTCTCTGTCACAGGAAGCTGTTAAGCAGGATGAACTACATGGAAGGATTTAAAAAAACCCCACATAAATTAAAACGTTTAAAAAGGCCCAGGTAGGTCAGAAAAAGAAGCAAAAAACATTTTGCTTATATTTTACTTATTTTTTCTTCCAGTCTTTTGTAAGAAAGAATAAGTAAAAAAGAAGCAAAAATGGATTTTAAACCAAGGTGTGAGGGAAGCAGAAAGAAGGCATAAATCTTGGGAGAAAACTTCCAGCAATTTACAAAGAGAAATTTGAATCTGGAAAGTTAAAATAAAATGGCAGACTTCACAGAATCACTGAAGGGTACAGTTGGAAGGGACCGCAATGGGTCATCTGGCCCAAACTCTCTTTTTAAGCAGGGTCATCCCAGAGCACATGGCACAGGATTGTGTCCAGATGGTTCTTGAATATCTCCAGACTTCTGACTCTTGCTGATTTATAGTCAATTCTAATCAAAGGGTGCCACTTTCAGAGCTATCAACATGATGGCAAACAGTCCTAGTTTTCAGGAAGATTTCTTTTTCTTTCCATAGTGCAAAAGAAGCCGCTGTAGCTGCACACACCTCAACTGCAAAAGAGCATTGCAGACACAGAGGAGCATCACCTTGAAGCAATGAAGTCCAACTCTTGCCCTACCTCTTAGCTCCTCAGTTCTCTGAGATACCTCATTATGCTTCATATCAAATCATCCAAACCGAGCCTGGCATGAGAATCTCAGCGCCACCACCTTCCTTGTGCTGTTTTCACAAACCAAACAGCTAATATAAATTTCTAATGAGAACATAAGGAACTGTGTCAGATATTTCAGGGATGGAAAGAGCATTTATTACTGTAAATCCCTTTTCACAAGCTATATTCAATCTTTCTCAAAAAAATTATAACTACCTTTCTGGCTTGACTCTAACACTCTGAGCTTACCTCTGCTCTGTATCCTTATATTTCTTTCAGTGACATTGGAGAGGAAAAAAATGTGCTCCACTACCTGAATGCTCAATGTCTCTCTAGGGAGAGCATTGTCTGCTTAGGCAGTTTGCATCAGAAAATCTTTCCCTTCTCTCTGCACGCCCAGAGCAACTGCCTGCAGCAATCCTTCACTGTCAGGTATCGTATCAGGTCAGTAATTATGGAGCAGCATTTCCACACTTATTCTTCTTTAACTCTGATACTGTTGTGGTTGCCTGGAACCCTGATGCTGATCAGCAAATGTACAGTGAAAAATCAACTTGTCATGCAGTAATACACATGCCTGCGAGGCCCAGAAGAAGGTATGAAAGTTTAGTGTTTTCTCATGATGACCACAGCTTAGGGATTCTGGGCTTACCACATCCCATGCGTGAATACGAAGGGAAGGGATGCCCAGAGGAGAAGCTGTCCCTGTGTTATTCGCTGTAAAGATTTTAAAGCAAATCTTCATCAAGTTCACCAAGAAAATCACTTCCTAGACAAAAGTCATAACGCTGTTTATGAACATATGGAATTCTATTTGAAAATATGTGGCTCTGGTTTATGTTGGAGGTTGCTGACTCTGGTAGCCTGACAGAGGCAATGCTGCTGCAGCACCACATCCCCACATCCATCCCGCTATGAGGCACATGTACATACAATGCATTTATGCACATACCAATAGCCAACCACACAGATCAACACAGACCGAAAAAAACCCCACAAGATCAATGCTGTTCTTGGGCAAACACAAGCTGCACCAACATCCTGGTCCTGCTCCCCTCTCTGGGTGACCAGGATGAAAGCAATTTAGCACAGAATACATACATAGATATATTATATATCCCTCCAGGAACTGGCCACAGATACCCAATCTGTCCAATAGCCAGCCTCTGGATCATCACCTGCACAAACAGGTCTGTCTCTGGTCTGGCTTGGACTCCCTGCTTCCTCCACTAGTCAAATCACACGGCCTCTAACCTCTCCAGTATCCAAGCCAGGGTCACAGCCTCATCTCCCCCTCCCCACTAGTGTGGTCTGACCAGCCATCACACGTGCTGAGATACACACCCACAAAAGACACGTGCAGCTGCCCCAGCTCTCGAGCCCCTCTGACCCACAGCCCTCTAAGTACCCAACAGCAGTCAGACCTCTCCATTCTCTCCAGCTGCTCCATTACAACGCCTGGGACCCTGTGACAACACAAGTTTTCCATTCTGTGGTCCCCCCACACACACAGGCACATGCACAGAATAGGTGCTAGGGATGGAGGTTGAGAAGAAGACAGGACAAGCAGTGTGGGTCAGGGACAGGGCATGGCCAGATAACAGTACTGACCACAGCCACAGTTAACATGGTCATCTGGTTTTATTGCCTCCTTCATCTGTTTTTCCATATTTGTTCCTCCTCCAAACCACTATGATCCCTCCTTTTCTCCACTTTGGTTCCTCCCCTAAACATGCCATCCTAAGTCAGTTGAGTGTCCAATTTGCTCTGATTAGGTTATTGGGGTTCCTCTATCACTTTTTCCCTGCTCCTTCATGTTTTTGAAGATTAGCTTTTAATTAACATTGATGTAACAGCTGATCCAATCTAAGAGTCAGTGGAGTTTAGAAAGCACAGACAACGGATATCAGCCAAAGGTTGAGACAAGGAAAATATCCAAAATATCCAAATACAGTGTGTAGAGACACATTTTTTCCCAGACAGAATCAGCTGGCTGCAGCTGCAATGATTATCCCAGTAGTAATACGAGGAGGGTTGGAGTCACTGCTGAGGCTGCTCCAGCAGGACTAAAATGGCTCTCCAGCACACCTTCTGCTGCCTGTGGTCTCCTCCTCTCAGAGGAGGGAAAGGGGCAGAAATTTGCCACTCAAGGCCCATCAGTATCAGTCTCTCATTCAAGACTTGCACCCCACGATTCAAATGCAGAGCTGGGTTTAACACTGACTCTGCTGAGGAAAAGAGGGTTGCAAAGTGGGATCTTTATTTGTACTCTGTTCTAACCTTGCAGGAGCGTAAAGGTTACTGACAAAGCCCAGGACTGACGGCACAGGTAGGTCCAGGGAGGATACAGAACATGTTTAAAAAGGTTACTGCTTGATCCTCCACTGTCCCAGGCAGGCCAGCTCTGCTTGTGTGCAACCCTGGGATTTGACTCAAGAATATTTTTAGCAAATGCAGCTCAACAGAAGCTGAAATAATGTAGTTCAGAGAAAATAACTAGATAATGATTTCTGGGACTGTGTGTGCACCATGTGCAAGAGATTCTGAAGGGATGCAGTCAATACCAATAAGAGCAGAATGGGAATCATCTCTGCCTTCAGAGATCATTGGTGCAGTATCAATAAACTGAACTGAGGTGGGAAAGTTCCAAATACCCAAGGAAAACATTTGCTGTCTAAATGACTAGATAGCAGAAAAAAAAAGTTGCCATCACTGATGACTGGACAGCAAATAAAGTAAAATCCTACTGCAAATAATAGAGAACATTATTAAAGGTGCCTCATTGGTCACCTTTAAATTTATCAGTTTTCTACTGCTGTTTATTAGTATTTACGCTTTTGTCCCCATTTTTGCACAGATAATTTAATGTTTCTTCTCTGTCCCCTCCTTTTTGCTGTACTTTCTTTTTTTATATACATTGTGGCCGTTTCTCCACTTTTAAGACTTTGGAATTGTTATCCTATGCTTATTTAATTAAAAAATAAGAGGGGGGAGAGGGAAGGGGCGGCAAAAGAAGCCCTAAGGATCTTAACCAATCTGACTGTATTTGATGTTATGGAATAAATTAAACATGGTAAATGAGTGGATCTAAATAGTCTGCTAGGGCAAAAGAACTGGGCTTGGAATGCCACCACTTTGCTGCCCTGCTGGACCCTGAGGACACCGTCACTACAGCAACAGCCTCTCCGGGTGTCACACAGGGAGGACGGCACCGCCTCCCTCTGCTCCTGCCCGCTGGCCTGTGGGACGGCTGGAGCAGGCAGAGCACCTGGGAGCACTGCTCCTTGTCACTATGGGCTGTTCTTTCCACAGGCCAAATTGCAATGACTCACTCCACAGGGCGAGCAGTGTGCGTGTCTGTGTGTACATGGAGGTCAGCGTCAGTCAGCGTCCAGAGACCATCAGCCAAACCCCAGCTGACTTCCCTCAGAAGCTAAAACTCCATCTCATCACCTACACACTAGAGGAAACAGGATAATTGCACACCTCATATCTTCATTCAGAGTGTGAAGCTCTCTTGCACAAGCTGTTGGAAACCTTCTTGAATAAACCCAACAGTTTTACTAGAAGTACATTTGTGAGTAAATGGTCATCAAGACAGTCTTTTCCTGTCTGAAAATAACTTGACCAGGATCACATCTCTACGCGTCTAGGGGCAAAGTGTAGCAAATAACACTAGTAAAGAGGACAGGCAAACCTGCTGTGATTAACATGAACAAATATTAATGACAGAGAGGCTACTAAACCAGGACCATACAGAGTGAGATAATATTCAAGACAAAGATGATTTTTTTTAAGTGGCCATTAGAAATCTTTTAAATGAACAAATTTCTTAACAGCAAAACTTGATTTATGTCTTTGGAGCAAAATGCAGTTTTGCCTTCTAAAACAAAACAGTGTGCCTGTGTTGAAGAACTCAGAATCTCATGCTTCAGAATTTGACCTACTCGTTTGCATTCATTAATGTTGCAATAATTTCCCCCAGTCTAAAACTGACCCAATTGAACTTTCAAGCCCTTCTTTTCATTCTCTTCTGCAGCAGCTCTTAGTGGTAACACCTGTCGGAACGACAGGCACTGGGGTCTCAAATAGCTAGTACTTTGCTTGCATGGAGAACAAAACATCTGCTGGAATCCTTCAGGGTGATTTTGCTCAGGTATTTGTTTCCTGTCCTACTGAGGCTTCAGCCAATGATAGACCATCAGCCTTAGTTCTGGGCACCCATACACAGTTGAATCTTCTGCAGATCTATGCTATTTCAACATTAGTAAGTCTTAATTATTTGTTAAAAGACACAAGAGCTTAGGATTAACTGTGCTATTGTATATCCAAAGACACAGAAGCTGGCCTAAGGTTCAGATGCAGACAGATCTCTGCACAGCTCTGTTTCCAGAGCAGCCTAAGTGCTTTCACACAGCCTGAACTCCCAAAGCCTGTGGACATGAGCTAGCCTGGGGCAGAGACAGCTTGCTTACTTCAGACCTGTGTTCTTTTGGCTTCTGATTTGATAGACTGCCACACATCTGGGAGAAAAATATATCCTCAAAGGAACAAAGAAAATAAAACTGCAAATAGGTTCATGAACACAACTTTATGTCTGATAAACCCCAGTCTTTGCTGTTTGCAGACTGCTGCAAGCAAAGTTGTAACTCATACTGCCCCACTCAGAAACAGGTAAGAGCTAGCAGAGTCCAGGCAGGTGACATTTGCAGCAAATACGCAGCACACAGTCTTTAGTATACCCAGAACCAGTTCTGAAGTGATGGCAGATAAACGTAATTTATTACCTGTAACTAGCAGGAATCACAGCAGAGACATGATTTCTTCTCAGGCCCACAGATAATAAATAATGATGACCACTCACTGGGGATGTAGGAACACATATACCTTGAGAGGGGAAAGAATATGCAGTGCAATCACTGAAACACATGGCAGAAGTGTGCTGAGGAAAACAAGGGCTATCCAGGGACTTGCACGAGCACACACTGCCATGGGTGCACAGGAGTGCAAATTTTGGAAGATGAGTGGAAGAGGAAGAGACTTTTACTTGACCAGCACTGGTGGGTGGCAGGGCCTTAGATGACAAATAGAAAGATCACATCCTATTGCAGGCACCTACAAAGAGGTGGGGTCTTGAACCACTGCAAGGTGGATTCCCACTCACCAAAGCCTTCTCTACACAACAACAGGTGTTTGTGCTCCTGATCCATATTTTATGCTGCACTAAAAGAGGCTGACAGGATGGGGAACTTTATTCACATATTGATAGTGAAAGACATTTTTCTTCTACAGAATTCTTACAAAGAACATGTAGAGCTCGACGGTAATTCTTTGAGTATATGAAATGACAAAGCATCGTGCCTAGAGTGAGTATCATTCACAGAATTTAATATTCCCACTGCAATAGGAAAAGAACTAATTCACAATAAAGTTGACAAAAAATACCAATCTGTAAAAGTACTATGTAACTGAAAAGGCTGGCCAACATCTGTGAAAGTGGAAGGAAATCAGCGAAACTCTCAGATGAAGTAACAGATTCTTTACCCAAGAAAAATTATCTGGGCAGACAGTATTACAAAATCTGAATTCATGGGTTTAACCTTTTACTGGTGAGTTACTTACATTAAAGCCTTCTTTAGAAGGATCTGGAATACAACTCCCTTGCAAAAGGTATGCTGTATAGGTGACAGTTTACTTGCTGCTCCAGCCTAGAAGTACTGGAATTTCCAAACACTTGTTTTAATTTTTTTACAGTTTTGGAAGTATAGTAGCCTCAAGATTGTCAAGCATGCTGACACAGACATTTTATAATTTCAAGGACATACTGAAGGACTGGGACCTTGTTCAACAAATTAATTTATATTTCGAAAAATTAAAAATTGCTACAGAAATTGTCATTTTTAGAATAGGAAATGTGAGCTAAAGTAGTATGAAAGTGATAAACAAATATTTGCTGCTGATAAAAAATATTAACTTAAACAAAGTTAACACAAATTTCAATCTAATCCTTTCAGTAAAGCTTACGAATCAGTGCTAACTGGAGTTATTTGATAACTCATGGAGGTATTTCCATGATTTAAAAAAAAAGGAGGCATTCATTACTTATCTTTTGTACTTGGATGATTTCCTACACATCTCACCAGGACTATTTTCTATGCATTTCTTAGATGCTGATTTTGGGCTGCAGGTGAACGGTGCTTTTGAAAACCCACATGGCCACCTGCACACATGATTTCATTTCACAATACAATTCCAGGACTTTGATGAATCTTCCATCACACTAAGTATTACAGGTCTTCCCTTTACAGCCTCAGGAACTTTTTGGAAGACATTCATATTCTCTGTGTTTATGTTTAAATAGTCTGAAATGCAATTATACGTTCTCCTACATATCTATGCTCTTGCAAGCAAGTGGCCTCTTTGTAAGCACATCCAAACTGTACAGATTGTCTTAAAGAATGAGTGAAACACAAAGTACATCTGCTGACTGTGAAAATTAGTTAAAAACCCACAGCAGATGGCATTTCCATATCTGCCTAGACAAAGCATAAAATCAAGAGTAAAGAAAAGGTGGAATAATAAAAAACATGCCTGCTGCATTGTGCCATGCAGGACAGAGCCTTCCTCTCCCAAAGTGGCTCCCAGCTGCTGCACAATGTGCTGAGCCAGACTGCTGCTGGGGTGGGGAGAGCAAAGGGGAAAAGGCACAAGATACAGGACAGGGGCAGCTGCTGCTACAAGGAATACAAGGAATGGAGCCTCCCTCCTTCCACGGCAGTCACTGCCCTCCACACCTGCAGCAGGACCAACAGCGATGCACCTTGTGAAACTGAGCAGCAGAAAGCAGGAGTTCTTTAAGCTGCATTACCTTCGCAAATAACCCTTCCCCATCTCCTTCAAAAAAAAAAGTGTTCAAGGAAAAAGGATAAATTCAGCCCCCAGTAACAGCTTTTTGGCATTCAGACTGAATGAAGTTCCTATGTGCTTTAAACTTTCACAGTGCAGCTTTACAGCCTAAGGGGTTGTACAGCACTGGGTGTACTTAAAGACATGGGCTTTTTTCCCACACTTTTTTAATAAACATGATTTTTTCTTGCACTGTGTGATAACAGTATAAACTAATTTCTACTCTATTTCTGAGCCCTAGAGCCACACATTTTCTTCTTTTATAAGCCAATGAATCCTGGTGCTTTCTTTTTATTTTTATTTTTCTGCTGTGCCACTCTATTACATAAAACAGGTTTTGTAAATATCATAATTTCTTAAAGTTACTAAGTTAACAGTGAGTTTAAATCAGTGTTTTAAACAAAAGGTATATGCCTTTTGCATGATATGTGGCATGTGGATTAGAACATCTAAATATATATTATAAATGAAAATCAAAGTTGTACATTTTGAAAATCCTGCTACAATTCTGATTATGAGCTTTTGGTATAATTTGTTTCAAGATGTGTAGTGATGGAGAAATTGGTAATTATTTTTTTAATAAAGCCAATTCCCTTTTTCAATTCACTGTTGTTTGGGTTGGGCTTTTTTTCTTGAATAGGCCATAGCCATTGATTTTTAATTTTGTAAGAGGAGACCTCAGCTTAGCTGATGGCAAATACACAAGATCTTGTGGATGAACCCTTGGAATTTCCCAATTCAAACATGCCTGAAAATAATTTTTTCATTTAGCATTTGTTTTTCTTGCACCACAATAGAGTATTATTTTAAGAATTATCCAGGCTATGAGATGACACAAACAAAGACTTTAATAAAAGTTGTAACAAATTATTTCCTTTTGGCGTACGCATTCCTGAACAGAGTCCAAAGCCAATATAAAGTTGTATCTATGCACACATGCATTCTGCCTAGCTATAATTTTGTGCCTTTAAAACGACCCCTTGTACAGAGCTGCAAGAAGCCACCAAAAAATCCTTTAAGGTAAAAAACACTACTTTGAAAAAAATTTTAAAAGGGGAGTTTGTAGTGATTCAGCCGAGGTTTGGAAAACACTTAGCCACAGCTCATGAAAAATGATTGCAAGAGCAAAAAAAATTGTTTGCTCAGAAGGTAAAACTGAAAAACTAAAATAAAAAAATCAGACTCCTCATATAAATCAGAGGGGAAAAGAAAAATGGAAGCTTATAGGATGTTTAATTATTTTGGTTACCTCTCTTTTTAACAGATTAAGAGCAAAATTACCTCTAATGATAGTATCAAGCTGTTATGAGATCAGACTGGTTGACTAGTTGATAATAGAGCAGGAAAAACACAAGTATTTGATTAGAATCTGGTCTGGTTTGGGGAAAAACAGGTTATGTGTTTACAGCAAGGGATGGCGGTTAAATACTTTCCATTCCAGGAATAACTGAAAGTAAAGTTAAAGTTGTGAAAGGCTCCTGAGCCAAATGCCTTTACATCAGAATTAGAGTCGTGTTCTCTTAGAGCAGTCCTGGAGCAGACAGAAGAACACCCTCTGCTTGCCAGTAGGATTCTCACCTGGAAAGAGGGCGCAGAGTCCCAGATTCCAGACCGTGCGCCTTGTAAAGGTTAGGATTAAAACTTTCAATAGAAAAAGCCCCAAAACATACACACATGGTTTGGTTTTTTTTCATAAACTGAAGCTGGGACACAGGACTCCTTTTGCCCCTTCCCGTCAGAGATCCCGCAGCTGTGCAGTGAATTCCCCGGGGAGGCTGGGCCAGGTGTCTCACTGGAGAGGCTGTGTCTCACCGGAGAGGCTGTGTCTCGGTGCTGGGCACGGCAGCACACTGAGCCCTTTGTAGACCTGGCCCCTGTTAGCATTTGGCACGGCTGCAGCTGCTCCTGGCACGCTCCTCCAAGGCAAATGCCCACGCTGCAGGAAAGATGTTGATGAAGCACAAGCGAGGACTCAAAGAACAACTGTGAAAGTGATGAAAGGCTTAGCTAGTGCAAAAGCAGGCAACTCGTTTATTCAGCTGACAAAAAGGTTATGAGGCAAATTCATGATAGTCTAGAAGCACTCTCATGGGAGGAACAGAAATTGGATCCTGTTGGGCCTGTCAGCCTACCGGCAAAAAGAATGAGATCCAGAAGCTGGATGACAAGGCTAGACAAATTCCTACTACAAAAGATGAACAGAATTCTAACACTGACACTCAACAGCCATGGAAAAAAATATGAAGGCTTGTGGAAGCGCATCTCCATCATTCCTGATTTTTAAAACAGGTAGATTCCTTCTCCCCGAAAGACATGTAGGTCAAACAGAGACTACTTCATGTAACCAGCACAGAGTCTGTTGAAGTATTCTTTATCCCAGCAGGAAGCTTTCATCTTAGTATCTCTAATTGCAACAGACCCTGGATCAAGAACATCTTAAGCCTTGAGGCTTTAGGGAATCCAGTTTTTTGATGTAAAATCTTACAGAGGATAACAAAGGAATGACAAAACCAATCAGATAGGCTCTGCCAAATTTCAAAATGAGCAGATGCTTCGGAACATCAATTTTTCTCTACTCATAGACTGAAGATATGATTAACTTTTAAAACGTTTTGGGATGCCAATCAGTCGCTGAAAGATGCTGAAAAATTGAAGAGGGTCCAGCAAGGGCCTATCAAACACATAATATGCCAGGAGAACCTGACATAAGAAGAAAGACTGAAAAAATGGTTGTTCAGCCAAGAGAAAGCTGAGAGAAGATACAATGAAAGTCTCAAAACATAGGAATGACTATAAAGGTGATGCAGGTATTCTCTACAGAAGGATGCTTGCTACATATACAAGATATATGTACTATAATATCCTATATAAACTTAAGTAGTATCACTGACAAATGTTATTTCTCTTTTTAGTGCAATCAGTACCTCTAGTCTAAGCCCTTATTTGTGGTCTCGATTTTGAAAAGCAAAGAGCACAAAACAAACACTTTTTGCTTACACTCCGCAGTATAAACAATAATAATCTAAAAACGTACAGAGGAAAAATGAAATGGAAGCAGGGAGCATCATTCAGTACCTTCCCACAAATTCACAAGAATGCAGTGCACTCAGTAATTCCAGTCACTGCCAAGCTATTCGTAACACTTAACGCATTTTACAAAGACAGAACAGAAAACTAGTAACAACACGGAGACCAAACACTCTTAACAAATGTACAAACTGTGGAGAGACTGCCACTCTTTCTGAATGAAACAGGAAGTTACAGACGAGATGAAAGACAATAATTTTGCCTCACAGACTGTGATTTATTTCTTTTGATTCTGTAGACACGATGTGTCTAAAAATACATCTTCTGAAAGTATTGTTTTAGATATACCAAATGCTAATGGTCTAGAAAGATAGGTAAGAAAATCATTTTTGCAAACAGCAACTTTAACTCAAAACAATTTTAGAGGAGTGGCAAGCATTAGTACTGCTTTAGCAGTATACTGATGCCCAGAATAAAAGCCATAAATTAACAAAAAACTGAAGAGTAAGGTTCACCCTGATTTTTTCTACTATAAATATCAATAACTGTATTACTGAATTATTGAGATACTGTATTAACTGCAGACCACCACAGTTCTTGCTTAACATACAGCACAACTTCGCAACCGCCACAAAAACCACTCAACTAATCCAAATCAGCAAGAGAAAAGCAAAACTACCTTGGCTCATCTTTTAAAATTTCTACAGAGAATTACATCTTAGAACATATTTTGTTTACCAGACTTCAATTTCAATATTCCATAGAACACATTTCTGCAGCCATAACTGGAAATGAAATGCATTTTCCTGAACGACAAGTTACAAGGCAGGACATTTGTAAAATCACTTTGAGGCACAGTGTTTTTCAAAGTAAGCTGTAAGTAACTTTAAAGGTAAGTAGAAACTATTATTTGCTTTGTTCTCAATGCTATTCACAATAAATAGTACGATGTCTTTCTTGTTCTATTAGCATGTTTATAAAAATGTGTTTACTTTAAAGCTTCAGTATCATTTTGATACAAAAGTTAAAATAATTGTTTCCTTAACATGGCATAACTATACTAAAAAAACCAAACCCATGTCTTTGTTTTTCAGAATTAAATCTTATGTTTTCCTCTAAAAAATACAGATTTATATCAATGTCAGCTGGGATCGTCACAGAACTACAACTAAAACAGTAATAATTCACCATTTAAAAGATCTTCTGTAAAAGAGTAAAGAAAAACAACTCCTAATGTTTGGATTTTTATAAATTATTGATCTGCAGTATGTCATGTGGTAGATTATTAGAGCTGAGTTACAATCTAAGACACAACTGCAAACACAGATGGGTTCCCAAAATGCCATGGAGTCTGGAGCCAGCCAGTCTCATTCAATCATTGGGACCAGTCAGGGTGAGGCTGTAAAATTCCTGTTAATGGCTGAGAATCACAGAAGGAGGACAAGACCTTCAGCAGACTTTTAGAGGACAGTGTCTTCACAGCAGAACTTTAATCCAGCTATTGACTGGATTGACGTGAGCGTATTCAAAGGAACAATGTCAAAGATATCATTTTGCTACTTGGAAAAAATCCTTGGTCTTGGAAGCAAGGCCTCAATGAGGTGAGGAGACAAACAACGTGCTTTATAAACCAGAGGGGTAGTGCACCTACCACAGTACAGCTGCATCATGTATTTTTACAAGCAATATAAGTTTTCACATTGGTAAGTGATACATTCTACCTGTGGATTCCACCCCTTTCATGTGTAATTCAGGAAGACATAACATTCCTGACACCCCCATTATCAGAAAGCTAATTACCTGTGAATTAGCAATTCAGAAATCAAGACAGAAATAAGTTGATACTCCCAAGCACCCACTAAGGCACTCCTGGCCCATTTACCAGGCTATTCAATGCACAGTTAATCATTGCCTGCACAAAGCACCTACCTGCCAAACCAAGTGCTCCTTTACAACAGCTGTCCCCGACAGACAGACGCTCAGAACAATCGTGTGAGATGCAGAGGTCAAGACGCTGGCAACTATAGCATCCCTCATGTTGAAGGGCAGCATGGTGTACACCACGAAAATGATGAACAAGAAAAATGATACCTGTGCAAGACAAAAAAGGAGCATGTCAAATTCGCTTCGGAATAAGATTAAAAAAGAGCATTTAATTTTGAACTGTCTTCAGCATAAAATTACACACCAGTTTTTCACAGGAAAGTCCTTGCTAACCACTGAAAAAAATTGATTTAGGAAGAATTAATTTTCAAGAATGTTAGAAAATTTACATTATATTAGACTTAAGAAGTGTGGTTTCAGGATACTAAATCATGGTTTCAGACCTACAGAATACTCCAAACTTTTCAAATTTTACTTTGAATTTATACTTTCAAATTTTTATTTTTATTAATACTCTATTTACAAGTAAAGAGTTATCCCGGGACTGGTCAATTCTGATTGTCACCTGCGTTACAAAACAATCTGCCAAACTCCTCACAGAGCCTTAATTTCAATACAGAGAGATTTTGTACATCCTGATGAACTAAAAATTCACAATATAATATATGACATCATGCAAAAAAAAAAAAAAAGCGCTCAAGTGCAGCCAAGAAATTTGATTTAACAAGATTCTATTTCATGTACCTATGTCAAATTCCATAAAATCGCTACATTTTAAGGTAATACATTTGTTTAGTCATGAAAAACAGCCTCAGAAAATCACAGTCCATATGCAGAATCTCCTGTCAGCTTCTTTTAAAGGGTACGAGTGTCCAAACTAACCTTATGGAACAAATACACAGCCCAGCCCATAACAGCAAAAGGGATTCCTTGGTTATACACAGAAAATATATATTTGATTGTATGGTTATGTTCCAAATCCCACCACACATTTGAGAAAATGTAACTAGATTTGGGACACAAGTTTTGCACCCATGAGTAAGTAGGCGATTCTGCAAAGGTGGCAGCTTGTATATAATTGTATCTCCATGTAAGGCTTTCCATCACTTTGAGTTGACTTGCAAGCCTATTCACCATCCAGCAGTTGCATACACACGGCACAGACAGGACACAGAGAGCTCCCAGGCAGGTATGGGCAAGAGTAATTTGCTGCTCACTTCCCTTAATGTCAGCCTTCTTCACATCTGCATGTGACAACTACGTAGCCAAAACTGAAGCCTAAGGTATGTGCACCTGTGGGACAGTGGAGGCATTCTTTTCCATCATGGGGACAGAATTGGGTGGAAAAGGATGTGTACTTCTGCTATCCATTCATCCTTCTCCAATCCCTCCATTAAGATCAATCCAGCTCCGTCCTGATCTCTCATACCCTTTTCAGTGCTGCCAGCTCTCCCATATACTCAACAGCCAAAGAGTTCAAAGGCATGAAATGAAAGAACTACAAAGGAAATGAGGGATAATAAGAAAATACAGCAAGAAACAGGCAAAGCTTTTGCTTTGTCTCTCCACTCTTCCAATCTGCCAACAGATAGCACAAAAAACCAAAAGCATTTGATACCTGGTTGGTTTCAGTCCTCCCTAAAAGTTTTCACAGTGATCAGATGTTAGCAAAACCAACAGCAAAGAAAAGGGTGTACAAACTTGGTCTAGTAAGAGAAGGGTTATGCCAGTATGATGTTTTAAAACTGTCTGGGCTGAGGAAAAATCAGCTGTGATACTGACAGAATCAACTGGGAGTCTTAAAACTTGGGAAAGATGTAGAAAGCTCTTTTAGGCTAGAAAGGAGAAACACAGCATGTGCCTTTGAAAGGCTGGGAACAGGGGTAAAACTCATCAGCTTCACTTTAATTCCTATAGCAGTAACAGACAATAATAATGCATATACAGCAATTCAGAATCAAGAGCCCCAAAAGTAAAGAAAAACATAGGTGACAGCCAATGTGATTTTGCTGAGAACAAATCATGTTAAAGCAATTACATCTTCTGTCATGAAAACAGGCATCAATATAGGAGAAAACCCAAATAATTATTTAGGCAGCAACAAGGGATATGAAAGGTCCTCTAATATAGGCATAAGATGAACAGGTGCCAAAGGCAAAATATCCTACTAGCATGTCAGATCAGATGCCTAAAATATGTTTTGAGCTGGATGGGGCCCTGAGCAACCTGATCCGGTGGCAGGTTGCCCTTCCCATGGCAGAGGGGTTGGAAGTAGATGACCTTTAAGTTTCCTCCAATACAAACCATTCTGTAATTTTATTACTAAAAAATAGTTTGAAGAAGAATACCAGATCCGAGTCCTGGAAGAAGGATTTCAAATGCCCCCATTTTCAGTGATTTTTCATGTGAACAAGGTTTTGTTTGTTTCCAAGTTTACCTTTCTCATTGCCTATGTGGTATTCACATATGTGTGAAAATGTTATTATTAGGAAATAAAAAATTATTCCTCTTTAACTGGTTTGTCTCAAAAAAATATAACTTGCATATTTTTTGATATCTGACTTTATAGCCAAACTAAAGGATCCACTCCATTTGTGCAGTGCATGCTAAATACCTTTCCAAACTTCTAAGTGGATGTAGGACAGAATATGGTGCTGTTGATTTTCAACTTTGACATAAAACAGGCTGCTAAGCACGTGAGCAAGGTTTTGACATTTTGCAGTGCTTCTAGTGATATCAGCTGTATCAGCTCCAAATTCCTTGTATATCAGTCAACAACTGTTTTATAAGTTACCTCACTGCTTTCCTTGGTCAAAATAAATGGATAATTTCAACATTCAACAACTAAACAGAGAACACTTTGAGGAGGTTCAACCCCTCTTGACACTACATATTCAAATAGGCTCAGTTGCAGAGGAACTGTGCTAAAGAACATTTGATTTAAAAAAAATGACCCGTCAATTCTTATATTTGCATATGTTTTCAGTCTTGAAATTTGGCATGAGAATGCTGTTGCAAATCAGGACATCTATCAGCCATGCTAAGACAGAAACTCTCCTCCAAAATACATTTAGGAAATGGCACCTGTCAACAGCTCTTTAATTCTTGGCCACACTGCTTTTCTCCTATTTCTAGTAGTAGTCTAACGACCTAAGAGAGCTCCTTTTACCACAGAGGTTGCTTTTTTATTTCACGATGCCTCAAGACTGTTTTCCCCACATAGCCTGAAATAAGATGCTTCTACCCTTCATCTTCATTGCACACATACATAGTATGTAAGACTTGGGACCTTTCAAAATATTCCAAAATGCCAGTACACACAAAGGCTTTTGAGCAGGTAGAAAGAGGAACAGGCTTCTTGGTCTGAGTCACAGTCTGCAGAATGGACAATGGCTCTTGCCATTGATCTTTTTCATGAATGGCTCATTTCATTATCATTTTGTAAGAACTGGCAGGATATTGCTGACGCTGACATTAAAAAGCAGCGATGACAAGCTCTGAAAGACCCCACTATCTCATTGCAAGACTTGTAATGCTAATGATCACAGCATGCCTGCAACTGGTGTGTGTTCCAGTCTGTAAACACAGGGTTAACTTACTGTGCACTTTTTTCACGCTATTAAATTGTGCCATAACCACAAGTCTGTCGCTGTTACGTTGGAAGCAGCCTTTTGTGTGATCATCGCCATGATTGCCTAGTTGAAACATGCTTTTTGAACTATATGAACTTACACTGATTTAGGAGTTCGATTCTCTGATGCTTTTTCCATGAGTTGATGTTATCCATACCTTGGAGACGGGAGCGCTTGGGCATTGATGGTGTGCATCACAGCATGGAGCATTCCCTTTGGTTAACGCTGGTGCAACATCTTACACAGAAGTATGCGGCTTTCCTGCTTTGATTGAGGGGTGTCCAGGACTCTGGGTCATCACTCTTCACTGTCAGAGTTTAGTAAACTCTGAGTGGGTTTGTTGCTCTCTGTATTCCTTCTCCTATACCTCAGCAAGGCCACAATGTCATCTATTGTGTAAGCAGCTCTTTTCCACAGCGATTTAAAGGATGGTGCACTGCCGTAGTGTAGTTGCCTGGATGGGTACGTAACAGCTGACTTTTCTGCAGATTTTGTGCAGCTGCTTTCAGAAGGGCAGCCAAAGTTCACATACAGATTGCTGCAGTGATGCCACTGGAGAGAGCTGGACACCAAATGGTAAAATTACACCATGGTGTGGGATATGATGATCACGAACCCTTACAAAAACTCATTCTCGTCACAGAACACAACATAAAACTATGAGTAAACATCTTCGTCATGCAAAACGGAAAGATTCAAGCTGCACAAGATCGAGAAGTAGATCCTTCTTTAAATTAAACCCATTCTGACCTTTTTCACGTTGGCAGTTTTGTCCCAGAACCTCTAGATGTACATTGGCTACTACAGCCTTTAATCTGTTCTGTTGACTGTGAGCTAGGAAAACTGGTATGAAGTTGACAATATTTGGTGCTCCACAGATGTTGCTATTGGAAATGTCACTAGTTTGGACTGTGATGGCACAACTACAGAGGACCCAAGCAATGAATCCATGCTGGTTTTTGTGGACACAACCGGTGCTGAGACACCTTGTTTCCCTTGTGTCACCAGTTTCTACTCCTCACTGAGGTTGCCTTAACTGTAAAGGGTATGTGGAGTAGAAATTTTAACATATTTGCCACATTAAACTTGTCTTTCCTAGCACACAGAATATCACAGGAGATGTTGCTTTGGCAATGAGAACAACTGTAAAAACGATACTAATCATTCATTTTACACAAATTATGTTCCAACAATGACTCGCAATTTCCCACCTAGACAGCCTTTTTTAACACTGTGTTAAGATGGTTAATCAAAACAGGCTAGGCATATGTAAAATTCACTCAAGCTAATGTTACTCTGACCAGAATTCCCCCCGAGGAGCACGATACCTTGGCACCGAAGCTGACCTGCAAATCTAAATGTACCATTTCAGTATGAATCAGGGAAAAGCACTTCTTTGGACACAGCCAGCAGTAGTGAGGCTACAGCTAATAGAATATCTGTAGTTCTTTGGGACAACTGCAACAGTGCTGGCTTTTCACTGTATAACCATAACTAAACTGTTAAGACTAAAAACTCATACAAAGCGGCCAGCCCACTACAGGATCACTTTCAGAGGTTTTTCAAGATCAGCTTCCCTGTCACTGTGTAAAAGGAGCAAAAATCATTGGCTAATTGAAGAATTTTCCCTTGGAAAGACACAGATTCCAGCCACTGATTTCAAATGTTGTCTGTATACCTAATGCACAGAAGATGCTCTAGCTTTTCTAAAGAAATAGCTAGGTTTCATAACACTTGGTACAAACTACAACTCTTAAAAATAGTTACAAATACTATGTTCATGGTTTAACACAATGTATGTTTTAAGGCATCAGAAGGATATTTATACTAGCTATAAACTGTATATTAAAAACTTTCTGTTGGCAGCATAGAGGTTGCAAATATGTAAAGCTCTTTGTCATTGTAATTCTGAAGTCCAGCCCCCAAACTTCTACCTGGGCAATGTTCAAAGAATAAAACAAGCTACCCACAT
The DNA here is from genome assembly GCA_013400495.1 of Nicator chloris. NCBI lineage: Eukaryota > Metazoa > Chordata > Aves > Passeriformes > Pycnonotidae > Nicator > Nicator chloris. The sequence goes on from WAAE01022153.1 coordinate 34,370, forward strand.
AAAATAAAAAAATCCAGAGTACGAAAATCAGCTTTGGTTCTGAGTCATCTAGAAAAAGCCTAAAATTATGAAGCATTGGATAGGTGAAGGTGGAAATGTTGTTCACCAAACTCTGAAACACCAGAAGAAAGGGCACTCAGTGGAACTAGAAGGATGGTTGAAAAAAGCTGAAAAGGAAGCCACTATCCTTTACCTAGTGGATAGTGACCTTCTTGAACTTACACTATCAGGATCAAAAAGGTATTAAACTAATTCATAGACACCTTATCCATAAACCAACAACAAAAAAACAGGGCAGGGAAATGTACCCTTTGATGTCACTAACGCAGGTGTGGAGGCTGGGCAAGGTATGAAGGAAGCTGACCGCACAAAGCGATCAATTTGGCATGCTGCCTCTCACTAGCAGCTTCTCTTGCAATTCTTGGAGACACATTACTGTGCTAGATGGACCATGGCCTTAGCCTGCAGGACATTCTTGTGTTCTGGCACTAAGAGTCAAAAGTGCTTCAGAGGAAAAGAAAAAGATAAAGCAGCTATGACACAGTACCCTCCCTGACTTTAAAATAAAGCAAGGCAATTCAGAAAAGGAACTGAAAGCCCAGCGAGACTATGAATAGAAAGGGTTGTAGAACCATTCCCTAGTTAGAAGGAAACTGGGAAAGTTGAACTCTGAGCAACAACAGGATAAAACATACAGGAAGCTAAATATTAATTTCTATAAAGCCAATGTTTCCCAAGTGCCTGATATGCCATAAACCTCAAGAATAAACTCCAGAAAGATTTGTTTGTGATATACTCCACAAAATCATGCCCACAATAAATCATTACTTCACTGTTTTTACCAAATGTTAAGTTTTATTTTCCAATAATTGTCATAGAAGTAGTAAACAACTCTGTAAATCATGCCTTGTTCTTGATCATAGAGAACTCTCAAAGTAAAAATCCCATTCTTTTGTGCACAGGTCTGAGTATAAATGTCATCAGGAAACAGTCATTACAGCCTCTGCCAAAAGATTAACAACAACCATTAGCAAAATGGGACAGAATAAAAGCAAGCTGATTGCACTAAAATGGATATTTTAAAACAATTTTACAATAAGAGAGCTTCAAATGTCACATATTAATGTGACAGTAAGATGAAAGACTCCTGGAAAGGAAGGAAAATTCATATTTGAAATAATCAAGATATAAACTGATTGCATGCTGTCTACTGTGTGATTGCTTTCTGTGTCACAGAACCTTTTCTTTCCCTGCATGGGAGAAGTAAGAGAGACATCAGATTTTGAAGGAGTGACCCGAGGAACATCAGCAGGGGCTCACCAATTCATTTTTGGTGAATTTTTGGTAAGAATTTTTGGTCCTTCCTGCTGCAAAAAGAGGAGTCTGAGCAACCATCATCTCTAGCAGATTTGAGATTATTCCTGAACACACCCAGAAAAGAAAGAATGTCGTTTACCTCTTCACACCTGTTTTTACCATCATCCCCTTCCTCACTTAATTCTCATCTTTCTGCTGTATCTTTTCACCCTTGTTTCAGCTACATTACAGTCTAAGCAGTCAAGAAGACAGAATTGTTCTGCTGCACCAGTGCTAAATCCCTGTGAGCAGAAAGACAACTTCATTAAACACCAGACAGCCCAACAACGGCATCTGTTTGCAGTGATTTCACTCTTAACTGGACCAGATGACAATAAGCCATGTCTTGGGTTTTTTCAGTGATGAGATAAGTAAAAACCATCAGAGATAGATAACTCATTGTTCCTGCTTGACCTCTTCCCCCCTGTGTTTTACTGTGTAAAATATTAAGATCAGAAACCTTTTGCAGCAATAATTCCAGATCATCACAGCAAGCATTTTCTCTAAAAGGGACAGTTAATACCCTCTTTCATGCTATGTTAATAATTTATTTTTTTGTTAATCTAAAGACAGTGAGAAAGATATTGTACCATGTTATTAACACTATAAAGCCTTGTCTTTCTATGCCATCATAAAAGTAAAAGCAAATGTATTTATTTCTGGCTAAGATCGTGCTGCATCCTATTCAGAAGTCTAAACAGCAATTAACTTAGCACATTTTAAAAGTGGAAAGATCCAAATAATTATACAGTATACATAAACAGACTCAAGTCCAAAACAATGAACTCCAATTTCACAGGGACTGTTAAGGAGACAATTTTACAACACCCAAGGACCATATCTCAAGTTTGAAAAGACTCGAATAAGAACTCAAATTGAAAACATTTTCAGAGTTTCCATGAAGAGACATATACAACTGTGAAAGTAACATGAGATACATAAAAAAAACCTGATCTGGTTAGAAAGGATGTGAAAACCCATGTTACGATATGCATGCTCGCACATACACAGAAAATACATGCAATGGCAGCAATTAATTTAAATAAACAAATCAAATTAGCTACTATGACAGAAGACAAATATAACACATTTCAGGAGATCCAAGGAGTTTTTTCTACATGTTAGACATAAAAGCCTAACAGTTAATTTTATCAACTATTTTAAGAGAAAGTAAAACTGTTAATTCCAACAAAGAAAAGAAAAGCAGAACAATCAAATTAAAATGCCTGTTCTCTATCAAGGGAAAAACCAAAGGGTATGTTTACATCACGATAAACTATAATTGTGGTACAGTTTTATGCTCTAAAATATTAGCTCACAAGTATAGAAAGGCACAGATACTAATGCTGCGTCAGTTTGGAACAGCAGGTCCAATAAAACATGCTCCAGCATCTTGTAAGAGTTCATGATTATGTCTGTTTATTTTCCATACTTCCTATACACCAGGTCAGCTCCAGAGAACTGAGGTAAAATTAGATTGGTAAAAGGAAAAAAGTAGGAAGTGAGAGCAGAAAATAAATGGTCAACTTTTACACTGAGAGGACTGATTCAGAGGAGTCAAAAAATTTATTCAGTGTCTTCCTAAATGTTTAATAATAAGGAGTGGAACAGTGATGTGACAATGATTGATAGGGTTTTAATATTGTTCAGGGTATTGAAAATCAGCAAAACATGGGAAAAGTTGCAAAAGGTATTCACACTGCTGTGACTGGGCCATAGAAGATGAAATCCAACATGATAAATGTAAAATAGGAGCGAAGAAAAGAATTTTAACCGAACACTTCCAAAAGTGGGCTTTACCTTAGGTTTCACATCCTCTGAAAAAGATACCAGACTCGCTGTGAATAGCTCTTTGAACAAAATGAATGATAGCAGGGGCTGAAAGGCCAAATAAAAGACAGCAATTATTAGGAAAAGAATAGAGAATCAAGCATCATGATGACATTGTATGAATGCATGATGTGCACATTTCTTGAACAGTTCACTCACTTCTCTCTCTGTCTTAAAAAAAAAAAAATCAAAGGAAAAGGAAACCATGTTGGTAACACCCTCCCTCAGCATTCTCTTCTCTAGGCTGAACAGCCCCAGCTCTCTCACCCTGTCTTCAAATGAAAGATGTTCCAGTGTCTGAGTCATCTTTGTGGCTCTTCACTCCCTTAAAACTGCATTGCTTGTGCACTGGCAAGTCCAGGGCTGGACCCAGTACTTCAGATTTGATGTCATCCGTGCCAAGTAGGGAAAAAGAATCACCTAATCTCTCAACAATTAGGAAGTGCACAGCTCTTCCTAATGGAGCCCAGGGCATGATCACAAAACCACGTCCAGTACCACCCAAAACCTTGAGGAAGTATAAGCCCTGAGAGACCTGTGCCTCTGGCATATTGACCCACAGGAACATTGCAGCCACCAGAGTAGCCTTAACAACACACTGAGAAGCCCTGGAAATCTGAGTTCATTACTGTCAGAAAACCCACCAAGGGCCGTGCTTGAAAATAAAGAAGGAGCATACAGATGGTAACACTGAGGAGCCATTTCCTTTACAGATCAGAAGCCCTCCTTTCCTTGAGATATTCAAGTGCCAGCAAAGGGCAACACTCCCTGGTGAGCTGACATTTGCTGTGGCAGGTGTCAGAATGAAGGGAAAATAACCAGACAGTGATAAAGGGTCATGGTTGGGGTATATCTGGTAGAAAAATTTAGATAAATGAAGTGCCTGAACAAAGGACACTTGGAGTTCCTTTGCACAAATCAATAGTCTCGTTTAGCAGCTCAAGTCAGAAATTGCTGCTAAAGAAAAACATGGTAAATTTATATGACTCTGCTTACATAATGCTGATAACCTGAATAGATGGTTTTTTTGCAAATTATGATTTTTTCTAAGCATGTATTTTTAGGGAAAACAGAAAAGAAACGCAAGACATTGCCAAGAAAAGGAGCCTCTTGATGACTGTCATGAAATACTGTGACTGTGTACAGAGAGGTAGTAGCATAATGTTAACGGGAAAGCAAGGAAACAAATTTCTGCTTTAGGAGAGCTGCCAAAATAGGACATAACACCTCTTTGGAAAAATTCATTCATCATAGAAACAACATGCCTAGAAATGTATGACATCAAAAAAGGGGACAAAGCCATGTTCAAAGAAACTCAGTTGTGAGGGGGGAAAAGTCACAGCATTTAGTTGTCATGAGGCTAAAACAAGTTTTGTAGCACTTACTCAAAAATCTGTGTTATTTTCCTGTGACAACCTGCCAAAAGACTTTCATATCATCTGCTAAGACTTTCCCAAAGACTCTAATACAGGATGAAATTACCACTCTGGTTCTTGCATAGTGCCCTCAGGACCCCAGCCTGTTGCTCAGAGCTTCCTGTTTGCAACCTTGGCTGTTATTCCCATTATCCATAACATGGGCACGCCAGCCCAACCAGTGCTGCTGTGCTGGATTGCATGGAAAAGGATTGCCACTGGTGTGGGTATCACCTTTTTCCCCCCATCCTTCTCCCCCTCTTCAGCTGTGGGGTTTGACTGATGTGTATTAGGGGACCCAAACACAAGCATGCAGGGATCTCAGCAGCCACTGACATCAGCGTGTCCCAGTCAGCACGAGCAGCACCCCGTGCAGGAACCACCATCCTGGAGCCTAAACAGCTCCTGAAGAGAACCACAGAGTCACCACAGGGTTAAGTGTCACGGGGAGAGCCGCATGCTGAACTAGAGGGGACACGCAGCAAAGGGTGTTGATCTGGAGTGCCCCTGGTGCTCCTCCTCCCAGACGGCCACTGGGAAGAGTTCGTCTTTTCCGTTCTTTCCTATTTTGTTTTCTTTCTTCACCATTACAGTCAACACATGCCATCAGCTACAAACCCTGCCAACAAATCTTTGGGCATGAGAACTTCCCCCAATATCTTTTACTCAACATTGTCTTCCCCCTCAACTTTTGAAGTCTACAAAATGATTTCTAATGTCAGAAATCCCTTTTTTCTACATCACCAACTAGTCAGATTTTGATGGCCACTAACATGCCAGCCTCTACATGAACATTGGGGACCAACATCACTAGCAGCCTGGATGCTGCTTCCTTAGGAAGGAAACAGGGAAAGAGGCAGTCCAGGTTCTCTTTCGCTCCAGACAAACCTTTCCATAGGGCTAAAGGCACAGGAGCGGGATGCAAAAGTTGAACATCACTGTAGGAATGGATACATGTGCCAAATCTAGTAATGGTAATGGCAATAAAAATCATCACCACCTCTTCTCCAGTTTTGACATGCAAAAATTCCCCATATTTTATCAACACTCTCCCAAGCAAAACAGAATGAGGGAGAAGGTATTCATACATTTATTTTCCATTGCCACATTTTTCAAACTGCCTTTTTTGGGAACACTAATCTCTACTAGATTCGTGGTATAAATCAAAGCTGTTAATTCTCTTACAGGGATTTAATTTCAATTGAAATAAAAGAAAAAATAAAAGTGGGTAAAATAATTTCACGGTAATTCATAGAAATTTGACCTGTTTTAATAACATAGATAAACCTTCACTTGAGACCTGTCAGAGGTTTACCCTGCTTTACATAGAGACTGAAAGGAGAAAGAGGATTAAACTGGAAAGGGGTTACACAGAAATTATATGGAGGCTTGAATTTAAGCAGGCAGGTTCACCATTAACATAAGTCATCTTAAACTTCTCTCATTGCCTGCCTCTGTCCTCTTCAAGGTCAAACGCTTTCCTCAGCCCAGGTTTTCCACAGGGAGCTTTTTTTTCCTTCTGAATCCAAACCTTGTTGTCATACTGTAGCTGGGTCTTACTCTCCAGATATTTTTGTCAATTTTTTTTTAATTGTGAATATAGGAATGTGGAAATAAATCAAAATTATAATATAGATAATGTCTTTATAAGTGAGAAATTCTCAGAGTAATTTCAAACACACACACACTTTATTATGGCAATGAAAAATGTAATACTAGTTATTTCAGTATATAAGCAAATAAATATAGACTGATACTGCTTTACTGTAACATCTGTATTTAAAATGTTACATAAAATTTAAAGTAATTTTGCAATAGAGAGCAACAGTGGAGTATTTCCTTAAACTGGGTGATCTTAATCTTTATAATCCTGATTTAAAATTCAGGGTCCTTCATATTGGAAATACTGCAATTATTTTTATAAAGTGTTTATTGATTTAATGAGCAAGGTAGGCCCAGCTACTCATCCACTAGTGATGTGATTCCATCTGTAACTCTTAAATGTTGCTGTCTTCTAATTACAAAGAAATTCATTATGTAGCTGTAGGATTAGTTAAATTAATCCCAGTAGGATGAATACAGAGAAAAAGTTATTCCAATCTGTTTTAGCAAGCAGAGGATTTCATGTCTCACTGCGTTGCAAGCATTAAAATTAGTCAATAATTAATTTACATGCTATTTTGCAGAAAGTTTTGCCATAGCTTGCTGAAAAGACTTCCTTGTTTCACACCTTCCATTTTTACACCTTTCATGGTACAAAGCTTTTCCATGGAACAATTTGTATGGAAGTCTGGATCCCCAAAGTAAACAAACAGCATACTCAAAATCCCAGAAAGCATTTCACAACTTCTAAAAGAATCAAAATAGCACTTTTTTCCATTTAAATCTTTCTAGGTAGTGTATACCACACACATCCAGAAAAAATATCTGAATTAAACAAGGAAATATTTGGTATATTTCTTCCCTTAATAGAAGCAGAGCTATTTTAGGTTGGAAGGAGCCTCTGGAGGTCATCCTGTCCAACCTCCTGACTGGTTTCAAAGACAGATAATGGTCAAATTACTTCATATAATGGGCACAAATTTCAACTAATTTATTTTTGTCCACCCAAAACTGTATGTATTTTATGGAGTGTGGAATTAATTAAAAGATACACTAAACAGAGAAATATGACATAAAAACCTAAACTGTTCTTTAAGATTCCATTTTACAATAGGAAATAACCTTTGTGTTATAAATAATGACATTCAATTTTGCAGGTGAACAGAACAAGGCAATTCCCCTAAAATGAGCAGAATACTTCTAATCTCTTTATTGAAATCCCCAATCCCCAAACACTATTGAAGCCAAACCCCCAAACACTGTTTAAGTCAAACCCCCAAACCCAGTCAAGTTCCCAACAACAGTGCACAAGAAGAACCTGTCAAGAAGAACCTGGCAAGACTAGATGTGTCACAAAATGGCAAAAAGTACATGGTCACATTCTGCCTAAATTATCATACAGTCTCACTTAATGGAACCACACAACTTTGCCCATGAGAAAAGGCAGCAGGAAAATAAAGGGAAGAATTTGCAGATTCTGCTGGGAATGCAGTGACAGAGGCACTGCAACAGAATCGTGAAATACAAATGCACTCCTTGCAGTTATTGCAACAATAGAGTAGAGATCTTCTCTCCTGTTTTGCTGTCTGATTGTTCACATCCACAGAAATAGACACAAACGCAGAGGCAGCCACAGGAACAGAAATGGCTAAATGCTACCTTCCAGTCAATGCCTGTGGATCAAAATATAGAAACCAATGGAAACCATGTATGGCATGTATAGGAATACAGTCATACAATGATATTCCATATATTTCTGAGAAGACTGGCCAACTCCAAGTAAGTGTGCTATATCAAATCCAAACTCACTGATGACCGGATTTAGTGCTAACAAAGTAAATTTAAATTTAAAAAAAAAAACATGCTATGCACCTGAGAAGATGCTGGACTTGACACCACTTTCTCGACGCTTGAAGTGAAAAACTTTATTTTTGCAGTCAGTTCAAAGCATTTAAATAAGCCAGAGAAATAAATTAAAATTTAAACTAAACATCAGTCCTGCATCCTGCATTTCTTTCCTAGGCAGTCTATCCATAGGATTAACACACTGCCATCACCAACAAACCTATACCAACTCTTACTGAGCTCCCTTCTCTCTGAATGACTACACAGCTGTCTGCTCTGTGGTAGAGAGGGATCTGACCAGCACAAAGAAAGCTTCATAAAGGTCAGAGGGAAATGTTTCCTCTGTTTTGCTTTTTTCAGATAGAAAAGAAAGAAAAGGGGGGAGCTATTTGGGAGCAACGGGATAGATTTTTTTCTTCTACCCATTATCATGGCAGCTGTTGGGGTAGGTTAAAAGTCAGCAAGGAGACTGGCAATTACAGAAAGATTGACAAGCTACAGCTGTAACATACAATGTAAGATCCAAAGACCGAAAAGACTGCACATGGAGCATGAACACTGCCATGACCACTGAAGGAGAGTGTTGCACCTCACATTAGGCTGGCACTTTGCAGGTTAATAATTTAACACGGCACTGTGTCTCTGCAAGGTCCAGTGAGAGGGGACTTAATAATTCTCTGCCCTCGGGTAGGAGCAGCTTTATCCAGGCAAGAAAGGACAAAAGGATGACGATGTGAATCTTAACAGAACTGTAGGCCTGATTGGATGTAAAGAAAACATAGGGGTCCAGATCAAATTTCTGTTTCATGAATAAAAATGTAGAGCTTGTGTAAGAACAGGTTTCCTCTGCATAAGAACATGATGCCCAGCCACAGAATTAGATGGATGCTGCAAACAACCAGACAGAAGGAGAGAAGCTTTGGGGTAATCTAACGATAACCCAATCTAGGGGTGATCTTCCTTCACTTGTTGCATCCCATCTCAGAAACATTTGCAACTGTCTATGGCTTTCTGTATTCCTATTCTGTAAACAAATTGCTTCTTTTACGATTATCTTAACCTGAATCGTGTTATGGGCAATTGGTAGGTTATTGGCAAATACTATCCCTGCCAAAGTGGAAATCCTTAAAAATAAGATACTGAATCACACTCTTACAGTGCTCAGTACAACTCCAGAAACTGTAAAAAGAAGTGTCACGCTCAACAAAATGCTTGGAAACTAGGCCAGCTGGAGTTTGTGTGGCAGAGATATCTTCTGATGATAAGCACAGAAACACGTGAGCAGTGACCTTACCTCCAAGAGTCTTCCAGCAAGTCTGGAGTACCTATGAAGATAATTCAGTGTATTTAATCTATTCCTTTGCATCAAGAATCATAATTCACACCTGTTTTTTTTCATGCTAAGGACATCAATGAAAGCAACACAGGTGCACCAAAATGTCATGCAGGAAACAGAGAACAATTATTTTTAATACACTGGATGTTCAAATGCTTTGATAGTTAAGTATTTCCCAATTTACAGACACTACTATTTTAAGGTGCAGCAAAACTGAGTCAGGAACATGACTCAGCAATGCTAAGATCCAAGGAGTCATAGACAGGTTAGATAAATATCATTATCCTTGAAATAAGACAGCTTATGCCAGTACACCCTAACAGCAACAGAAAGAGCTATGACAGTCCTTAGCAAGAAAGGGAAACAGAGAACATCAGGTATCACAAGACTCCAGCAGCCCCACACTCATACTTCTAAATCGTCATAAAAATACTTCTGAACTCCCATTACAACATCTAATTATACACATCTTACAGACACTGAAATTATTTCTCCAATATGACAGGAGAAACCTGAAGCAGAACTCCACAGCTCAGAGATGCAATTTTCTACACTTTGAAGTACTAATGGACAAATCTCATCCTGCACCCAGTACATCTCTGCAAGAAGCTTTTTTGTAAAGGAATAGTTTACTGAAAGCTTTAGATAAAAATGGAAAGAAGCATGAATTAAAGATGACAGCAATGAAATGTAAAAACAGACCATTATAAAAAGTGGGGCTTTCAGTGGCCCCTTTCACAATCATTGCTTATCTGAAGAGAGAGACAGTCACTACATTTACAAGACAGGCAGTATTTGTCATCACTGTACAGAACTTGAATAAAAAGATAATTTTTGTACCCCACTCACCTATTTTTAGGTGAAATTATTTTTATGGCAATTATAATTTTCTTTTTTACCACAGATATTGTAATTTTTATTCCTAACACATTTTTAGGGTATATAAAAGCCATGCAAAGATTTCCAGATCAGAGCATTTTCATTTACATCTTCATATGAGACACTCTATACTCCTCTATACCCCAACACACAAATTCTTTGAGTTGGAAGCCCCTCCCAATCCCTGCCATCAAAGCCCAGCAGTACAATGTCCTGTGATATTAATACAGATGTGTGCATGGATTTTTCCTCAGTTTGCATCCTGGAGCTTCGTGGCCTAAAGAATTAAATTTGCTGGTTCTTTTAACTCGTGACAATGTTACTGGAATACATCAGTTTTCCATTGTTATCATGTAAAATGATAACAATGTACTTCTTTCTCAGTAATTTTCTTCCTCTTCTTAAGTGTTATCAACTGTTATGAAGTGTTATCAAATGAGAGTTTGGGTTTGTTTGACAAAAACTATGCCCTCCAGAGTCAAGTTATCTCTATCAAACTTTTTAAAAGAGTACAGCAACTTGACTCACAACACACATCCCACACATAGGGGAAAAAAAAAGGCACCATTCCTGTGTTGCTTCTACACTCTGACAGATGTTCCCATATTAGATAATGGGGGCAGAAAAAAGACAGAATTTAATCCAGATGGGTTTGACTAGGACTAGGAAATGTTGAGACTGCAAGAATTCAAAGACCCCTTCCATTCTCATGCATGAAAGCCAAATCTGTCATGCCCTTTGAAACTTTATAATCAAGCTCTTTTACAAGCTTGACTTATCTTAAAAAGGTAGTCAGGCATCTTACATACTATACTTGCCACTCTTCATTAAATAATAAGGCTTTTTATTCCATAATTTACTTTTACACAAAACACAGAACAGTAAATCTTTTTAGGCAAGGAAGAAGTACAAGCTTACTTCTCACTTAACTGGTTATACTAATTGATAGCAGGAGAGTTAATTTTGATATACAAGAGTATAAGAGCAGAATCAAGTTTGAAGAGTTAGGAACTGATTTGGATTCAGGAAGACAAACAAATTTCTAAACTTTTACAATTTTTTATTTCATTGATTTTGAATATTGCAGTAGTCTCATTTAACTAATTTCAGTAGCTGGCCAATAGCTTAAAAAACTCAAAACTCAGAGAAATCATAAATCTGGTGAAATTGCAGCTAGAAGAGCTACAACCACCAGATCTTCTGAATACAAATACACAGAGGAGCAGATACCAAAACTTTAAAGTTAAAATATTATGAGTCGGGAGATAATGAAGCTAAATGTCTAAAATGAATGAAAAATCACAGCATGCATGAACTTAAGTGTAATTTTATCAACAAAGCTTTTCTTTTGCAATACAGTGCAGTGTTGTTTTCTTTAAATGTGCTTTTATTTCTCCTGTGCTTTTACCTTAGGCCCACTGATCTATTCACTTAGGCAGTAGAATAAATGAACTTTACATCTCCAGAACTGAACATTTTCAGCATGCTTTATTTTCTCTCTTCTCTCCTCACACTTCTTTTCATTTCAGTTTAGAAATCATTACTGAGCCAAATATGCAAGTTTCACCTAACCAAAAGAATAACTGATGATCTGCCAAAAGACTTAAGAGCATCAGTGCCATTTCTAACATGAAGCCTGACAGGCAGCCCACAGAGATGTAAATCTTCCAGTGATCCACCCCAAATCAAGGCAATGCCTAAATTACTCTGGTAACTTATAACGTTAAATGGTTTCATCTGTACTGTAGTATTTCACATGCTGTGAAGAAAAATATCTTTAAAATATTCAGCTTCTTCTGCATATGCTACCAGGAATGGAAGTTTTATATGGCAAAGAACTGACAGGTTTATAGCTCTTATTGAGCTACCTAAGATAGTTTATCAGCATCTACAGTCACAGTTCAAAGGTTCAATACATTCAATCCTGCTATGGGCAGAGAGAGGTTTTGATTGGTAGTAAGAAAACAGGACTCTTACTTTTGAAAGGGAACTAAATAACTATTTTTAGTTTGGGTATCTTATTCTACATATAAAGAAAATGTCTCTGCATTTTCAGTGTAAGAGTATGAAGGACAATGATGTTCACTGTAAAAAATCCTGCTCTCTAATCCCAAATGCTCTATCCTCTATTCCCAAATGCCTGTTAACGTCGTAAAAATAATTACAGAGACAGACAAGATCCTAAGCCTCCAAAGCAGAAGACATCCCTCTTCCCAAATGCTGTCCATCCTTCATGACTACAGCACATCTTTGCCTTTTCCACACACTGGTTGGTTTGGGGCTTGGGGGAAAAATTGGGGCTTTTGATTGCCTGGCAGCAGCACAGATGGGTACTAGAAACAGTTAGTTCTGCTTTAAAAACAAAGGCAAAACCCACAGACACAGGCAAAGAATGTGAAATAATTTGCAGAAAATGAAAGAAAGTAGGTAACTGGGAAATAGCTGTAATGTTAATGGACTATGACACAGCCAATGCAAAAAGAATGTACATGCTTTTAATGGCAGCATATTGGACCTGAGCTTCCTAAGTTCTTCTTTTCTAAATTCTCTTGCAGGCAAAATGATCTCCACTTATGAGCTTTTCACTTAATTCAGTGCCAGCTAATGCCAACTGCTTTGCTTATCAGAGAAACAAAAAACAAGACAGCCAAGTGCTAAGCCAGCACTGCCCTGGCACGGGCCACCTGTGGCCACTGTTCCTCAGAGGTGTCTATGCCCCAACATGGGTCACATGGCCACTCTTCTTAGACTGACAGAGCATAGATTTAGAATAGATATTAGGAAGAAATTCTTTACCGTGCGAGTGGTGAGACATCGGAACAGGACGCCCAGCAAAGCTGTGGGTGTCCATCCCATCCCTGAAGGTGTTCAAGGACAGGTTAGATGGAGCTCTGAACAATTTGGTCTAGTGGAAAGTTTCCCTGCCAGTGGCAGAGGGCCTGGAACTAGATGTTCTTCAAGGTCCTTTCCAATCCAAACCATTCTATGGTCATGATTCATGACTTCATGATTCTATGTTCAGAAGGACGCCCACGTTTGATGGAGCGTCTCCTTCCAGGCGGACACCTGCAGCCACAGGCATTGTCAGCAGCCTCTCCCTCCCCCTACCTCCCCAAGATCACCTCTCTGCCTGCCTCTCCCCCACCACCTGCAGCCACTTCAGTGTCTGGCTCACACCAAGGTGCTCATTCTGGTTTCAGAGCTATCTGGACCCCACTGTGACCAGGACGAAGAATCCCACAGCCTCTGCTATAAGTCCATGCCACATATCCCCATAGGCTTCCCCAAAATGCTATCTTTGAAGTTGTGGTTATTGTTAGCTTACTGCTTGTGGGAAAAAAATAAAAAGAAGTCTTCTGACATCATTTGTCATATAACTCTTCTGATTTGTAAATCATTAAATGTACAAATACATATTTACAGGAGTCTATACCTCTGCTAATGTTTGAACTTATTTCTAAGGAAGTTGATGAAGTTCTTGAGTACTTTCCCACACCAGCCTGTAAGAATTACACAGCTGTCAGTACCAGGCAGAACTGTTTGTCACAAAAAACACCTACTCTTCTAAATATGCTGCAACACAGATACCTCTGCGTGCACTATCAGAGTGCAGTGAAATGGCATCTAAACAGGACACAATGCCTTCCTTTAAGGCCAGAAATGGAAAACAAAGAGAGATAACCATTTAATTACAAGACTAAACAAAGCTAACAAATACTGCTACATCTTCATAATGCTACTTAATTAAAGAAAAATTATTAAACCCCAATTCTGTGGAACATTTCCCTTCCCCACTTTTTTATGATTTGAGTTGCAGAAAAGCTTAAAACTGAATGGCTGGGCAGGCCAAAGTCTGCATCCCAGCTGTGCTCCACTGAGGCTCCTGGGCTCTGGTTGCATTTGTTTCTCAGTCATAACAAAAAGCTCCTCCTGCTGGATCATGCGAGCTAGTCTCACTGCCAAATGAGCAATTTCGTAGTGGAAAACCCACATTACAGATTTACAGAGCAGAAATAAGTACAATAAGAGCATCAATGTTAAGATTAAACAAAGCTAAGCACAGCCAAGAGCAAAGCCACAGGTCTCATTCATGTAGCTCAGTAATTATGACAAGTGCCCACTAATGCTGTAGAAAGAAACTTTTAAAAATGTTTTAACTTTTCAAGGTGAAATACTGTATCAATGTGACCTTCTTTGTCCAGAAACTGAAATGAGCCATTAAAACAGGCAAAAGTTGAACTGATTTTCAAATTTTTCTTTTGAACTTAGTAAATAAGGAAATGAAATTCCAAATAAAAATTCCACTGTTTACAAAACTGTCTGTATGATTACATCAATAATAAGCTTAGAAAATAATTTCAAACTTTTTTTTTAATGGCACTGTCCTTTTAAATGCTTCCCTTGGAAAACCTAATATGTGCTGCTTTAAACACTTCCCTTGGAGAAACAAGCAGGTCCACTGACCTTAGAAATAAAACACTTCACACCTCCTGATGTGTCATTAATTCCATCCTCTGGGAGGTTATGGAAAAATAATAATTAACGTACTGCCAGAAAACTGTCTCAGATTTCAGCCCATTTCCTTAGCTACCGATTGATGTCTTAGTTACTTTCCTTTTATTAAATGTGTAAATCAATGGTTGCTATTTTTTAATGGGGATAGTAAATAGCTTTTTGATTTAAAGTGCCCACTTTAAATCTGGACCCACATCGCCACTCAATAAAAATACACTCTTGAAATGCCAGCCCTTATGTCAAACAAAGGCCTGAAACAAATTCTGATTTTATTGAAAGGATTCTTCTTTTAATTTTCCACCATAAAACCTAACTTTTGTTGCAAGAACTTTCAAATCACTTAAGATCTGCCATTTGAGTTGTGAATTTTCACTTTACAACCCTTGAAATCTTAAAGAAAGTTGGTTTTGTCTCTGAAGAATTAATGTAAGGCAGCAATGCTGGGAATGTAGCTGCAATTCCTTAGGAACAGTACATTCACAGCTCTGCAGCATTCTCTCTGTTACCCCTTTCTCAACACTTTTCTCATTTCTTTATTTTGGATTTGTGAAGCAAGGATAAACAAAGGCACTGTTCTCAGCACACCAGGTCATTTGAAACAATTAAAAATACTTCCAGAGAAAGCCACACTGCGGGACGATTTGTTACCAGCAGCACACAATATCATTTCTTCCTGTTCTCGTTTAAACTGTTTCACAGTAACTTACTTTTTCAAAGGCTTGTTTAAGGCAGGTGTTATACTGTCCAGCTGCTTAAACATGGCTTTGAACTGAGTGGCTGTACTGCTCAAACAAACCCAAAAATCTTTTTCTCTTTCTTGTCTTTCTCCAGGACCCCATTTACCAGACAAACAGACCAGAATGAGAACAGTGATGAGAAGACACTGCTATAGCATTTCTAGTCTATTTTGTCTGCTCTCTGACATACTTCCCTGTTCAAAAAAGGCAGCAAGCCTAAATAATACAGAAGCCCTATTAAAACCTGGGATGAAGCAGTGCAGAAAGAAGACCACCTCCTACGAAATGCAAGACTGGAGAGATAAAGAGCCTTAAGGAATTAACAGAGAAGAAGCCAGAAGGAGGGGAGCTCAATGGGCTTGAGGGTCATCACTCCACCTTCATGAATGCAATCATTTCCTTTCTTCAGGGCGAATAAGAGCAGCAGCATCCCAATGATGCCCGTTCAGTGGCGTATTTGCATTCCAGCAGCAGTAAAACTCACCTCCCTGAGCCCTCAGTCCTCCTCTCCCATATCCCCAAGCTAACACGTGCAAGGAAAACCAGTGGACAACCTCCCAAAACTGCCCTTTCAGGGAATTAATCTCATGAGGGCTGCAAGAATATTTTAGTGCATCTGTATTGCTGGAAGAAGACAGTGCTCACTGGAGTGAAAAGGATCCCCCCGACAACCCAATTGTTCTCCTTATTTACGCAGACTTTGTGAATGCAGGCATTACTGACACGAGCACAGCTGCCTACTGCTACTGATATGCAAGAAGAATCCCATTGTATAAGTCTGGTAAAATGCTCTCTTAAGTATCAAGGTATTGCAGTAGTCCTATATGTTAATGAAATGTCACTGTACTTTTCCTCAAAAGAAGATTGCTAATGCAAAATTCCTTCATTTCCAGATTGCTGCGTTGCATACATATCTTCCAGGTATAAGGAGGTAAGATGCAGCATTCAGAAATGCTCATTCTGCCAGCAAGTTCCCAATTCATCTCTGACGAGAACAAATTCATTCCAGTGCAAATACTCTTCTTATTCCACTCCTGAAACAAGGTCTTACCTAGAACTTATGGCAATCAAAAACAAAACAAAACAAAAAAAAAAACAAAACCAAAACAAAACAGAAAAATTCTGCTGATTTGCTTTTGAAGTGAAGACAAATCACTAACTACAGTGGAGTTTGGTTTGACATGCTGCATGGAACCATCTTCTCTTTTGGATGCCATTCTCTCTGTTTTGTACTGGTTTGTGAAAGGTGGGAAATAGATAAACAGTGCTATGGCACAGTAAGGTTGCTGTTTCGCATGATACGGAATTCAACAGGGCCTTTCATCCATCCAACTAACAGTTTTCCTTGTGTGTGGTAGTACAGCTGCACTAGTATGCTTAGTAAGGCTGTCCTCTGTAAAAGAGACTTCTTGAAGAGGGTGAAACTTGATTTAGAAGGGAAAATGGTCCCAGCTGGGTTTTGGAAGGTGTTTTTTCTCATGAAAAGACCAGGCTCTTTTTGCATATCCTGATTGCTTCTCAAATTTTTCGTTCCCAAGCACATTATTGAAGTCCCTGCATCTTGAGGCACAAGATGTGCCTCTGTTCACGCAAATCTTTCTGCTGCCAAACCAAAGATACACTTTATCTCTTATTGCTGTACTGTTTGCCAAGCAGTCACAACAAAACCAAACCAAACAAGAAATGAAAGCAACAACAACAACAACAACAACAACAAACAGCAAAGCAAGACCAACCAACCAACCACAATTTTCAGACTGGCTTTGCTTCAGAAAGANAACAAACAGCAAAGCAAGACCAACCAACCAACCACAATTTTCAGACTGGCTTTGCTTCAGAAAGAGACTACCTTCCCCTCAGTTTCTCCTTTACTACTCACATGAAGATTATCCCCTGTATTGTTGTAGCTCTTCTTTCTGCATTCATTAAGGGCAGAAATTTATTTCTCTTAGGTGATAGCTAGGATTGTCTGATGCTAGAGTCGATGGGTCTTTTACTGAGAATCAATCCTAAGACACAAAAAATTAAAATACTCACATGCTCTCTCCTCCTTCTAAATCTGCCTTTTACTTCATGGATTTACCTGTGAAGAAACCTGCCTCTCCTTTGCATTTGTCTTTCATCTTTCTTCCCAACATTGTGAATGTTCCAAATCATGTTTTTTTTCCCTTTCTGGTGCTATCTTCTACTGAAGGAAAGCAGTATCTCCCTATTTCTGAAAGTGACTTACTTCTCAGTTTACAGCATGAACTGTGAAGACACAGCTCAAGCAGCCCATCTGGAAAAACAGCTAGTGGGCATGCACAACATACATCTGTGTGAAAATTGCTGTGCTGGGTGGAAAAGAGGGGTCCCTGGAGCCCTCACACCCTACCTAGGGAGATAAACCCATTCCCCCTGGTAGAACACACTGCAATTCCCCCCTTCCCCATGTGTCTGGTTTCCTTCCACAGGAAATGGCAATGTGGAAAGAACGATATGCACACAGGTCTCATCAAAACATGCCATTTGGCCAGGGTTCAGTCGTGGCTATCAGACCTACAAGACGTACCACAGAGTAAATAAGATACAGCCTCTCAGACCTAAACAATATAAAGGCTGATTTGCTTTCTCTGTCTCTCTCTCTCTTTCTCTGAGGCTTTCTTCTATCTCAAGAACAGAATCAGCAAAGAACATATAAGAAATTGTCACAGTGGCCAGTCCTTTGTAGAAACAGGGAAAACAGCCTCTAAAGAGCCCTCAACAATCTGAACTATGCAACACTGCTAACCTGCTGATAGACTCAACCTGTTGTCAAAATGAAACTCTGACTTCTCCAAGCCAAAACTAAAGAGTTTATGAAATGTTTCGAACATGGGAGAGCCCAGGAGGCCACATAGGAGGAGAAAGGTTTGAGGAATCATAGAGGGAGAAAGTTGATAGCTCATCTCTGAGGCAGATGATCCAGCAGCTAACACACCTGCAGTCAGCCATACCAGCTAGCCAGGAACATCCATGTGGAGTAGTACTACTTTTAAGTACCCTGCAACCAAACGGAAGATATTACTTCAACTCACCCAGACTTAATCATATGTTAAGTGCCCACCAGCAGTAAAAGCACCAGTTCCAAACCAGTCCTCCCCTTACCTACGAAAGACAGCTGTCCGTCAAGACTACCAATTTATTCCACTAAAAACTGGAAAAAAATTAACTCCACATCCACTGAAAATATTAAAAGTTGTCTTTTCAATGCAATTCAAGAAATGACATCCTTAAGATCAATATGGTACTGATACCTGCTACGCCTCTGCTTCCCTTCCATTACTGATGTCAGATGTGATCACATTTCTCAGGAGGACTGATGTAGCACATGTAGCACTTATTTTTCAGCATTGACAAAAAGTAAGAAACAAAAATCTGTAACACATAAATCAGTCTTCTTCTAAGCAAAAGACAAGCAAAGCTCAATTCTTTGATTCACATTTATGCAATCAGGTAAAAAGGACTGTTTTCTGCTAAGTAGTCCATTTTTAAATGACTCTATGAACAGCAAGGAACACCAGCTTTTCTCTTATTCTTGATGCTAGCCTGTAAATGAATGAAAACAATATAAATTTATACAAAAAATGTCATGGGAATATTCTCTTTAGAAGCCATATTTTGAAAGATAATTGTTTTGAAATGAGAAACCTCTTTTATAGGCTTTCCTAGAAGAACAGGAAGATCTAGTGCTTTGCTGAAAGCTCCCAGACATCTCTAATCTACAGGCAATATATTTATAGGGATGGTTTATCTCACAAAGCCATTACTCACCTATTGGCAATTGCACAGACTAAGTTCATTCCCAACTGTGCAACATCCCCTAGCAACTTCAGGACAAGATTACATATGGGAAAATAACACTGAGATCATATTTTAAAATTTAAAACCCCGCTCAGCTCATGTTTTGGGTTTTGGAAAGACACATGTACAACCCTTTTCTACACTTTATACAGGGATTAAAAGCCATGCTGATTATACATAAACTTGAACAAGATGAGGCATGGCAGTATTTGTCCAGAAGAAAATCATATGCATAACACTTCTGCGTACCGACAATATGAGAGTTTGGGGGAAAAAATAGCAATTATCAGTCCCTCAGATGGAAATAAGTTATGTTAATGAATTATTCATAAAGACCTCTAAAATAGTTTCCTCATCAGTCCTGGTTGTTTTTTTCTTTCCTCAATGTCCTCTAGATTTAAATCAATATATACTAGCAACAGTGTCAGTCTTATCCAGGCAAGTATCGAGCACTAACACAGTTCTCTATGTTTATTTTGTTGTCTGGACTGCTGCTGCCTTTCATGGTGAATGAAAAGATGCCTGTCTCCCATAAATGCTTGCTGTTGGCACAACTTCTTTCACTGACCCTGTTTCCAAGACTAATGACTTTCATTTCTAGTTCGGCACTTTCCAGTATGGCATTCACTTAACAAAGCTACAGCAGTATATCAGGCTAAATGCACTTGGTGTCTGGCCCTCAGTGCTCATGCAACATTAATTTAAATACAAGGTAAAATATTTACTTCTAAGTCAGTCATATTTTACACTGGTCTTTTGTTACAGAGGAATTCAGTCCTCTGTGGGTTGGGGTTTGCAAGACAGGGTAGGCTACTGTCTTAGGAGAGATTTAGTCTCTCAGTTTTATGAAAGAACATACATAAATTCAGGTAAATCAATGACCCATATGATTTCTCTGAACAATTCAAGTCTCTGAATGCACAAAAACCTCACAGAAGTGCCTAGGAACAACTCTATTTTAAGTCTGGCATTCTAAAATCAGCTTCAAACGCTATCTGCAGTCCTGTTTTCCTCTAAAAGCTGGTATTTAAAACCAGTCAGAAATGTCAGACAGAATAATTGTTTAACCTTCAGACTTACTGGCAGGTTTTGGTTGCTTTCTCTCGCATTTTTTAAGATAAAATTCAGATATTGAATAAATCATCCCTTGGCAGTCCTAATTTTCACTACTAACCAAGTAATCAGCAAGAAAATGTCACCTGTCCTGTGAAAATAGGAAACTCAATACATCACAAAATACAAATAATGTTTTTTGAATGGTTCGGTTTAGTACTTATCGTTAGCTAAAATAAGCTCATGGATGCAGAGATAAAAGTTACACCCATAAAATATGTTACATTACAGTGAAGTGTATGTGCTGCTCACACAGACACAACTGGGCTGTGCAAGGGAGCAGCTACAGAAGACAAACCCAGAAACAGCAAAAGAAGAAACCAACCTGGTTCTCACTCAGTGTCATAATTTCTGGCTTGTTTGAGGGTTGGTCTTCGTTTTTCCTAAAATAAACACTATTGACTCATTTGTGATGAACTTTAGAACCTATGTATGATTTAGTTCTGATGGATTCTGTGATGTAGCTTTTGCTTAAAAACTGTAAAACAGAAAGCTGCCTCTGGCACGAGGCTTCCAACCAATAGCATCGAGTAGCTAAAGGGCAATTGCAAATCCTCAGCTTTTGATACCACCTCAAGCAACAGTTATTATGAAAAGGGGAACCAGGAATTCTTCCAACCTCCTATGACAAACATGCAGAATGGAATATCCCCAGGCAAAGAAAATATTAAAGGTATCTGGCATTAGACAGAGGATATCTTTGACTCTTTTGACAACTTTCCAGATATCTAGAAACTATCTAGACATGATACATCTATATAGATAGTTAGATATTTTGAATTTGACAACAAGCAGTTGCACCTGAAAGAGGCTGTAAGGAATGGGGACAAAATGATGGGATGATGTGATGCTAATCCACCATGCTTGTAGTGACAGAGGGAGCAGCAAACACAACTGGGAAATACAGGAAAAGCAATATCTTTCACTATACGAGACACAGCTTTTGAACAGAAGAAAATTCTGTGTCACACTGAGTACTCCCTGTGTTTCAGGTTGACAGCTATTTTAGAATTACTGAAAGCTCTGATGTATTTCTTTTTCTTATACTATTTTGAATTATTTTTTTAAATGGACACTATATACTTTAAAGCTGCACAGAACAGGGCCAGATGTATGCAACCCAATACGAATATAGCTATGAAACCAAAACATGAGTGTTCACTCTTAATTTTTCATCAGCTGAACTCCTGACAAATCCAGAACAAGGGTTTCCAAACAGCAAAAGGCACATAAACATACCAGGATCCTAGAGCTGCTGCTGTTGCCAAACTAAGCAGTCGAGCAGGAATGCTTCATAAACTCTGATCCAGAGCTTTTTAAACTCTTTTCTATAAGCTACAAATAGACACTCAGATTGACATCTGAAACATCAACTGTTTTCCTCCTGCACCTTCTGACCCTGTCACTTCTGTAGCAATTCACCCAATGTTACATAAGGCAGCACAACAGAAAGATTTTCTCCTAAGCATTAATTCTTTCACATGGGTAAATCAGCTAACGAGACATAACTGAAAAACATGTGAAATTAATTAGTCTAGTCTACATTACATTGATTTCACAGCAGAATAGCTATTAGGATGTTTCCAGGTTGATTTCTGATGTGCTATCTTGATAGTAGTTCCTGGACTGGATTTAGATTGGTTCAGTGATGAAAATGAGAATTCAGAAGTACTCAAATGAACATTTAGAAACAGTAAAGCGGGGGACAGTGGGTGGAGGAGGATCTGAATATGTGCCTGCTTCATCCCATTTATCCTGCAGTGCTGGTGTAGCTCTTTGAAGTGTCAGTATGGGGGAAGAAACTGCATTACCCAAATACCATTTACATAATCATTTTCTTCATATCTAAAGAAGACATTTCTCTCTGTTGTTACTTTAACTTGTTCATTGTAATCATACACCTCTGACAATAAACGCAAAATATATGCTAATTTCCTCCATCCTTCCTACTTCAAGAAAAGAGATCACCTCCAGCAGTGCAAGTATTATCTTTATATGGCACTGACAGGAAAACTGCACATTAACTGGCAATTCATTATTTTGCTTCTATCTGAATCCTTTCCCTGCCCTTGAGAAGAGAGAAATCTCTAACTAGTATTTACAGTTCTGAAGCTTCAGAGAGAGAGAGAGAGAGACGCTCAGAGGCATCTGACAGGAGCAGTGGGTTCAACTTCTGCTCCAAACCTGTATGCATTATTCCACGCACATGATTACTTCTGTGTTTTTTATCATCTCCATCCACTGCCACATGATGGCAGATAAACAAATTGAGTTACAAACACTTCCATAATGAGCAGGGATTTGATATTATCCTTGCATTCACCAACACTATAATGGAGGTTTCATGCCTTTTTTTAGGTGTCAATGTCATAGCCTGGATTCTTTGAGAGAAACCTTCAACACAACCACAACCACAACTAGGTAGAATTACCTTCTGGGGGTTGCTACACATGTCAGTGGCCACATTCTGAGCATTTCACCAACTCTCCACTAGCTGTGAGAACTGATCAGTGCTGGTGAGGGAAGCAGAAAAAACAGTCCCAGAAATGTGTGCTTTTCTCCCACTGTAGTATCTTTAGATTGAACAGCTGCTGCTATTTTAAGATTTCCTCTGCTAGCAAGTACAAACACCAGGATCCCCATCTCTGCTCTCTGCCATGCCCCCCAGGCCCTTCCTCAAAAAGTCCCCAAGTCACCGTGCAGAGCAGCTGGCAGCCCCCAGCACTCCCACGAGCCAACATGGAGTAAACCAAACACTCCACAGACACTCAGGGCTGGTGTAGCCTGGACAAAGGGGCAAAGCAGAGAACAGGTCTGTCTGCAGTGATTGCAGCCAAACTCCACCTCCACATATCCTCATTCAACAAAGGTACCCCATTTCTTAGACCGGACAATTTGAATATTGACAGCCTTCCTTTTCTCATTGCACTGATGGCACAGAAGCTCCTTATCACAGAGTTGTTTTGGTTGAAAAAGACCTCAGAGGCCACAGAGTCAAACCATTAGCCCAGCATACTAAAGTCCACCATGTCCCTAAGTCACACATCTGCCTGTCTTTCAGATGCCTCCAGGGGTGGTGATTCTATCACATCCCTCAAAAGCCTGTTCCAGTGCTTATCAATCCTATTGCTGAAGAGATTTTTCCTAATAACCAATCTAACTCCCCTGGTACAACTTGAGGCCATGTCCTCTCTTGTCTCATCACTTGTTACTCGGAAGAAGAGACTGACCCCCACCTTGTTTCAACCTCCTTTGACCTAAAACCCACTGCGTTCCTCCCATCCACTTTGTCTCACACACCTAGGGATCACAGCTGTCCTCCAGCCAGCCACCTGCACAGGTGTGCGTCACACAAGCCACTGTGTTACCCAGTGTGCCAACTGCCACGTCCTGCTACTGGCACAACTATGCTGAAGGTGAGCAATCTCACCTGTGATAACCTGATCCAAGTGGGAACGCACCAATTTCTTTCTTCCCTCTTCTCCTGGACTATTTAATTACTTCAGATAATACCAGGAACACATCTCTGATGCAGCTGCAAAGGCTTGTCCAGCTGGAGGAGCTGCCTCAGCTGGCTCCTGACCAGTGGACTGGCAGGCAAACAGTGGCACCATCAGTTGTACAACACCACTGCCAGTTTGTCAGCACTGCCCAAACGCCTCCAGCACCACAGCATCCTTCCTCAGCCTGTTTCACACCACCTCGGCACGACCTTTGCCACTTCATCCTTTCTCCATGCTTGCCACCTTGTGTACTCTCCCAGGAAATCAACACCTGGCAGGAACACCCTCTCCACAGCATTACCTTGATCCATTCTGAAGCAGTCCTTGGGGGTTGGATATTGCTATTGAACTGCAATCAAGCAGGATGTTGCCAAAGCGCCACTGCGACAAGCAATCGATTGTGCCTCGCAAGCGCTCCCTGAAAAGTCTTGAGATGTAAAGGCTTCTGATGGCCACGAATCCACAAATACCATCCATCAAGGAATTTTCAGTACTTCCACCAAAATTACAGCTGTTGTTATAAGTACCTGAATTTGTTAAACCTTCACTTTTGACTATCAACATAGACAAAACTATACAATACTTTTTAGCCATAAAACTCCTTCTTTTACACAAACATAAAAAAGACGCCAGATAATGTAATTCCCTATTCCATGTTACCCGAAAAAGGGCACTATTCCAGAGAAGAAAATCCTTTCTTCAGCTTCATCATCTGCAAGTGGTAAATTGATTCTCACATCAAAACACCACAAGTGGGAAGCTGAAATACTAAGCACAGAATTCGAGAGTTCTTGGCTTCTGAGACCAAGGGAGTTTGTTGTCCCCTGACTGCTTTTAAAGGGCAAAACCAAAAATGAAAATATATAACTTTTTTTTTTTTAAGTTTCAATAGAGCATACGACTTTCCAACATACATTATCTCTTAGAAATCCAGTGTAATCAAAGGTGAACAAACATTACTGTTGATATATTTAATAACCAGTCATTTTCTTATTCATGCAAAAGCAACCTGTGGAAGGCTTCATCAGAAATCTGAATGAAGTTGGTAACAGATGGTATCTGTATCTCATTTGAAATGTAAATGAGTCATTCCTGTCTTTTGGGGAACTAGGATAGAAGAGACTCCTCTTCAGTCTTGTGGTTAAAATAACTTTCTACTCGTCCCACACAATATCCCCTTTAGCATTCCCTGCTTTGCATTACTTTCATGATGACCTATTAAATAAATGGGTACATAATGCAGCCTCCAAAATTCAACTAAAGTCAAATATCTGAAACAAAAATAAGCACATAGAACGCAAAACCCAATACTGCATTACATTAAAAAATTACTTACTAAGATTCAAAAAATCAAAAATGGACAAAATAGAAGTGTGAGATACTGCACAGAAGGGCTTTGAACTCTTGCCAGTCTTGAATGTTCAGAAAAGGGACCTGATACTCCAGGGAAAATTTCCTATTTTACTTCAGGCTCTGACAAACATTGGAATTGTTCCAGCTGCTACCTCGGCTGCTCTCCCTTCCCTTGGAGCAAGCTGAAAAGCCATTACCCCAAGTGTGAAGAGGCGGTGTAACCTCTGCCTATATTCATGCAAACACCTTCCCATAATCACAATAGAACACTTGCCCAAGCACAATGGATCAATGACTGCAAAATACTCTCAGCTGAGCTCTTCCGTGGTAGTTTGTCAATATTAAAACTACTAAATGTCAAAGTGCACAATGGTAATACATTGTCTGGGAATTTCCAGCTATAGTAGTCTAGTTACAAACTTACAACATTGTTTCTCACTGCAAGAGGTTTAAACTGCAATAAAGACCTCAAGAACAATCTTACAGGAGGCTTCTTTGTACCTTTGAAGCCCATTTTTTGGACTGGGGACAGGACGAAGCCTTTCGCTAGGAGACTGGATAGACAAATTGGGTCAGAGATACCATTCTAGAAGAGATTCTGCTCTGGATGCATTGGTGGAGAGAATCACAGTTCCACAACACGCTTGGCCCATTTTGGGGGGTCCTGCACACTGCGATGCACATTGAAACAGTCAGATGCCTCAGCTGCATCTAAATTTCCTCAATTATCAGAGGCCATATCAATGTACTAACTACAATATTGCAACCAGGTTCATGTAGTGTGTCAACACAGCCCCCTGCCAGTGATTCCCAAACCTCCGGAACCAGACAGAAGTTCCCACCACAATATCACTCTCACAAATCAGTGGTGATAATGCCTTAATATTACATAATTCGGGTACAGGAGTTGGGGTGTGTTGGACAAGTGAGAGATTTGTGCTTTCAAGGAAATGAGGTGGGAGTTCAGGAGCAGAGACGTTTCTGGATAACAAGGACCTGGGTGTCTATGGGATTGCTCAGGTACCAGTGGTATCGTGGTTTCTCACCCCAACAGCCACCATGTGCAGCTTCTTCCCTAACTCGGGACTTCAGTTGCAAAAAACATATAGACCAAAATATTAAAGTTTTGTAAAATTGATCATTCTTAAAAATTCTCCAATACCTTCAGTCAAAAAAAGATATAAACAAAATGTTTCTAGTCTGACAATTGAGGAATGGGATTTGAAAGTAGCAATTTATTTAATTATTTAATATTTAATAATTTATTTAATTGTAAGAAGAAATGTAACTAGAGTAATATTTTAATTGCGTAGACACAGCTATGAGTATTTTACTATGCAATTACAATTCAGGTGGTGGCTTCTTTTAGAGGATTTCAAGGATAAAATTGCTCAGGGTGAAGGAAGGGTTAGGGCGCTGCAGTTTTAAACAACAAATGCTGGGAGTTCTTTTTGCTACTCTTTAGTTCAACAGCTACATTGTTATAATTGTTGATTATTATACTTTGCCACCTAAGGGGATACTGAAAAAGTCACTAAATACAATTACATTACATTTGTAAACTTTTCTTCTTTTTTTTGTTTTTTGTTTTTCTGAAATCTGAGTGTTACAAAAATGCAGAAAAGTAAACTGGGAGAAAAGCAAAAAACTTCACTTTTATTGCCAGGCTTCAGTATGACTGAAGCCACAACATTTTCAGCTACACATTTCATAAGAAGAACATTTTTAGACAAATTCATTTTGCCCAGAAATCTCATTGCTTTAAAATATATTCCAAAATTATGACAAGTTTAATGTATTACTTCATATTGCATGACTTCAACAACAGATCATGCCTGAAAAGAATGACATCCTTATGCATATTCTACATTAAAATGAATCTATTCAAAACCCACCCCCTTGTGCTATTTTCTTCAAACACCTGGGGAGCTATATTAATATTAGTATGTCAAATGTTAAATTTTATTTAAATATATTTAAGATAAATTTTTCTATGTAAAGTTCTTGATGATGTGGTGTATTCCAGAAGCCATTTCCATAACATCAAGAAACTTTACTAGAGTTGTATGATTTACTAAGATACAGCAGCCTGAAATACACGATCCTGTTGACCTTCAATACTTCAAAATCATTCCAGCTTTTATAGCTCTTGTTGTTTGCCATGCCATTTCTATCCACTGCCACTGAGTATACAAATGGCAAGAGTTGAAAGTCTATTTTCTGTACAAATAAAATGCGTGCTGCTCCATGCCTCCTCAGCCAGGGATTTTATTTACCATCTGCTTACAAACCTACCCCTACCTAAGGACTCTGCTTCCTTCAGTTTTAACACAACCCTTCTTCACCTTTCCCTTCAGCCATTCTCCATCCATGCTGCTGGCCAGGAACCATCTGTTGTCCAGCACTGTGTGACCAACTTTCACAGCTCCCAGAAAGAAGGAAAACACCAGAGGATCATGAAAAACACCTGTTAAAAATGCAGTAGGCACCACTTTTACATGAGCCATTCCTTTGTCTGCATGCCCAGCTCTCCACACTGCCCAAGCAGAGGTGCTCAGCTTTCATCACATTTCTAGGTGGCTTTGTCCCAACATTTCTGCTGCATCTGATGCTCAGCCGGCGCACTGAACGGCCCGTGGGCACAGGGCTCATCCCATGGAAACAGCAGGAGGTAGAGGCCAGACACAGTGGTGGTGGGATCTGTCCTGACTTCAGTCCTCTCCCATGCTCCCTGAGACTGCAGCCATCCTGAACAAAGTGGTACATCCAGCTCAAAAAAATCTCACTTTTGATAAAACAGGTTAAAAAAAGTCAAACACCACCCAAGAACGGCCTCATGTAAGCTTCACAACAAAGTAACAGAAGTACTGGAAACTGAAACTGGGCATTTTACTAAGTAAATCCCATTTTATTTATAAATCCATAAGATATGTGGTCGCTCAGCATGGTAAATAAAAGAGAATACAAACTCTGCAGGAGTATAGGAGACAAAGTTTTGTTCTGCATTTCTACATCACATGAAATCACTACTCTGTGATCAAAACCATCAGCTAAATGATGTGTCACAGAAACTGTGCAAATTCTATGGATCCAGAAAGATTTTCCTTTTGTAGCTTCAGTGGCCACATGTCCCTGAAATGTTACAAAATGCCATTCCTGGAATGTTCACATGGCCTGAGAAAAGCAGTACTTACTGAAATATGATTAAAACTAACAAGGAGAAATGAGGAGAAAAGAAATTTAGGGGTTGTAAAGCACAGATTCTCTTGGTAGCCTCTCTGGAGAAATATGTCCTGTCTGCCCACATCATCAACGAGCATGGAACTCTTGGGCTAATCTAAAGGAAATCATAGTATAGAAATAAGAATGATTGACACATTAAAACGTGCATTTATGCTGCACTCTTCTGCATCTGGGGCTTTGTCATCAATCAAGAGTTCTTTCCAGTCTTCATCTGACCAAGGAAACATGACCTTTCTTGATTTTATTTTGCACACCAAGCCAACATTTTCAGGGAATTTAATATACAAATTAATGCCATTCAGACCACATCCTTTCTTTCTCTAGTCAATAACCTGGGTCACCCAGTAGATCTGGCAGTTTATCTACATCAGACCTTACAAAGACTCAAAATTGTAACCAATTGTAACCAATATTCTTAAATAAGTTTGTAACTGGTGATAAAATTCAGGTTAGTGCAAAGAAAATAAAAGGCATCCAAACCTACCTAACAGAGACATTTCCTCTGTGTGAAAGCCATTTAAGGCACCAATTTATACTTGTTTGTGCAGGTGTGTAAGTAATATGTGCACATTGTTAGGAACTGGCATTAGATAACACATGCAGTCATAAGGGATAATCAGAGTCTGACGTGGGAGAAAAAAAGATTTGCTCAAATCTCTGCCTCATTTAATAGCAATGAAACACATTTTGGTTTAGTTCTTTTTGGAAAGTTGAAATTTATAGACATATGTGTGTTTAATATGTTTTATTTAGATGTCTACCTTCTTTACATGACAGGCCAAATATTGGATGATTAAGGCTAACAACTGCATAATAAAGAAAAATACATACAGTAGTTACTAACACATTTACTTAGGAGAAGTTCATTCCAAAATTACAAAAGTACAAAAAGATTATTGAATCTGGAAGATAAAGCTATAATATTTTGCTTGCTTATATTACAAAAGAAAAAAAGAAAAAAAACCCTTTTCATAAAGGTTCTTTTCTTTCCTTTTTTTTTGGGGGGGGAGGTGGTGGCAGGGAGGCAGTACTGCAAGTGTACTAGGGGAATATAACCAAACTCAATTTGAGCCCTCAGATATCTGAACTTGCAACACTATCACTATCATGATGATGCCTAAAAATTGTTATCTATAAAAAACCTATCCATATGGAGTGAGGCAAAAACTACAGCTGGTTGTAAGGCAAAAAATACAGAGTGGGAACAAATAATAGATTTAGGAAAGGCTGTCTTCGTTAGTAAGTGGGAAAGGAAGCAACTATTGTGGTAAATATGAAAAGGTGCTGCAAAGTTGGGAGGAAATGTATGAAAGAAGAGCTGAAGAAGAAATACAAAGGAATCATGAAGTAACCAAAAGAAGCAGAAAATAGTTAAGGACATTCATACAACAAATGTGCAAACTGATAAACTGCAGAGGCCATGTCAAGATGGGGTACTACAAGAAAGAAGAAATCTAGAAAGCACTAATGTGTAAAGAGGCTGTGCAGAGTACAAAATGCAAATACTGTGCAATGCTACGTGAAGACATGAGACCGGGTGACTGCAGTTACTGAGTCATCACTTCACCTGCCATTTTGGTTCTTGGGAAATGAAGATTTTTACAAATATAAGTAAAGTGTTACAGAAATCAGAATATTTAAGTAGAGATTCAGGTTTGCCAATTTAAGCAAAAATAATGCCCTGAAAAGTAACACACAGGATTTATATACATATAAAACTTAGCTAAAATGCTATGTACAAGAAGCAAATAAGAAAAATGCAATCTAGAATTCAATATCATTAATACGTAGTCAGGTTCTAAACTGTTCAAAGTAAATCTGCCAGAACAATATAATCCAAGAACTTCAGATATTAAATAAAATTGACACTACTGATAAATGTGTTATTTTACAGCAAGATTATTTTAAGCTATACAATCAATATGAAGCTTTGGAGTACTAACAGAAAAATACTTTTCCCCAAACTTGCATAACAGCAGATGCTGCACTGCATGAAAACACAATTTATTTTTGAAGCCTTGTGAATGCATTTATGTGGAAAGACAAAGGGTGGGTTTTTTTCCCCTGATAGACTGAAAAGGTTTTTCCTGTGACACTGGCCCAAGAGGCTTGGCTTTTCTGCAGTACTGAAGCTGGGAGATGTTGTGTCCTTCTCCCTGATATGGATCTGGCAAGTAGTTAGTGGTTCCCTTCTGAAAAGCTGTTCCTTTTGAAATCTGCCTTTTGAAAGTCCTCTTGCCCTTCCTGTTCTCAGCCCTTCTCCAAATCAGTCTGATATGTTACCTAAAGAGGGGGCAGAATCATAAAAGATAAACACCTCTGGGATCATCTTTCATTAGCACTGAAATGTTATCTGAGAACTGACCATTATCTCAGTCCATTTTTTTTCCTCCTTCCATTTTTTTAGCCCATCTATTGCTGAATCAAACAAACATAAATATCAAAGCTATCTCCCAATAAACAAGCAAGCTACACTGCTTCTGCACAAAAAAAATCACATGGTAAAATAAACCAAAAAAGTCACTAAATGAACAATCTCTTGAAAGCACATCTATTTTCTAGTTCTCAACAAACTTATATTTTATTATGTATAATTTATATGACTGATATTCAATTATACATTTTTCCTAAAAATCTGAGCTTCACCACACTTGAAATCATGCAATAGCACCATCCTATGACCTCATTCCACTTGTATATTTAAGATATCTTTAAAAATTAATTTACAAAGATTTTATTAATTATATTCTCTATGAATATATAAAACTTATCCATCCTCTAGAAGTCGTCATGAGTGAGCCTTACTACATCAAATGCATTTTTTTACCTCTTTTACTTTTGTAAAACTCTATAAACATAGCACCTTGCTTGTCAAAACTAGTTTATCCTTTCCTTTCAAATATTAGTTAATTCAAGGTAAGCAATGTTTCCTACTACCTGCATAACTGTAGGTTTGCATCCTAACAAGGGAAACAGAAAGGATTTTGCAGCCAGCACACTACAAACTGTAGGGATATGGGGAAAACTCCTGTTACCTGCTTCCTAGACTAAAAGAAAAGTGATCCTCTGACAATCCAAGCACTCAGATTCATTTATTTAGCACCACAGTTGTGCCTAACACTTAATAAAATCTACAGAAAAAGGGAACACCCCCAAATAACTAAACTGAGGTCTTCTTACGCAGCTTGTAGGAAACATTTTCACCATCTATTTTATTATTTCTTTGTTCAATAGCTCACTAGCTGAATTTTTGCAGCACTAGAAACCTGCAAACTGAATCAAATTTGAAACAAAAGGCAAAAAAATGACCACAGGTCAGGCTCTATGATGATACGCCCTTTCAGCACCCAATTCACAAAACCAAAAATATACAATATTACGTGCAATGGCCATGTAAAGGCACAAGCTTTTCCATGGCAGGCAGGTATGCAAGGTCTAACAGCTTAAACCAACAGACTAATGCAGCATCATGCCAAAACCTTTCCTCCTGGAAGTCAGGCAAACTGTTACATTTCTGAGTAAAAGACAATTCCAATGAATGATATTTGCATGCCTCCCTTAAATTAAACCTGCTAGCAAGAAGTACTGGATAGCTGCTTCAATGGCTCTCTGGTAGCTCCATTATACAAGTAATTGTTAACTATATATGTACTATGAAACTATTAGAAGTTTATTTCCTGGTGTCAAATCAATTATTAAGCCCATAAGAAGCAATATGAAGGGCTTAAATTATTCACTTCCATTTATCACTTGGTCTCTCAACTTCAGCAACATCAGAAGAGCATGTTATTTAAAATGAGCATTGCTTATTGTCCATGCTCTCTAAAACATTAATATTCTTATTGATTATTCTTATTATTCTTATGTTATTTCCCATCAGAGAGAAAATCTTGCCCCATTCAGTTCGTGCATATTTATCTGAGTCTTACATTTCTATTGTACATCAATATGAACATTTGCCTTGGCAAAGTTCATTCACATGACTTGCAGTGCCATTATCACACCACAAGTAAGGCATGCAATAATCTTGATGAAAACTACAATCAGCTCAGCCTTTGTACTTAATTGGCCCCTCCAAGATGAAAAACACACTTCTAGAAATGGAGTCAAGGAAAATAAACCAGCAGGGAAAAAAGCATTTCATAAGGTTCTTTCAGTAAGTGCCAGGATACATGCAGTCTGTTCTACTTTATATTACATCAAACCTCTCTCATAAATGTTCTAATGAATGCCTAAAGAGATTAGAAATAGACCAAAATTATTATCCCCAGATGTTTTAAATTGAGACTACTTCTCCAGAACTCTGGAAGGATAAAAGATATTTAGACAGCAAAAAGCCATGAACTTTTAAAATTCAGAAAATGCAGCTCTTCAGCTTTTAGATGAACTTCAGGCACAGGTCCAAGCAAATTGTCATCTAAAACATCTCAGTGGTTTCCAGATGTTCAGTGGTCCATAGAAATAAAAACTAAATGGATGCTCCTGAACCACTGAAGTCCATTCTCTTTGAATGAAGACACTGACTGACTCTCAGCTAAGGACAGCATCCCACTGTGAAACCAATTCATTATTTTACTCTTTATTATCCTGAGGATATTAACCTCCACAAACCAAGTGCACAAATGGCTATGGGATACATTCTAATTTTCGGTTTAATTTTCATTACTGGCCAGATGATTTGTATTTTTTGTGTGGGTGTAGGTGTATGTGTCACTAATTCTTTGTCTTCCTTAGCTTCTCCTCAAATCTGATGTCTGCAACCACGGACTATCTGTAGATGGCAGTCACACCACTCTCAGAGTTCTTCTCCTCTGCAAATCTAAACCCAAGTCAAGCTCTTCTCACCTCCTCTCACAAAACTCTCCTTTCTCCTGGTGATCTTTTGAATAAAGATGACTAGAAGTTTACAAAGTCATCCAGGCAAGGATTCATCTTCAGCTGGATACTCTGCCAGAAAAAGAAGTCTTTTCTGGACACATGTCCAAACGACCCAGTGATCAGCTAATGTTTCCTCTGTTCGTTCTGCTTGTCCTTGCTTCTTTTTCTACCGAGGAACTCAGCCTATAGCAGTAACTTGTGCTGTTAGTCCCCAAACACAGGCACCTCATATTTCCTATTATTAAATTCCATCTAGCTGCTATTACTGCAGTCCTCAAGGTCAAGCTTTTCTTCCCCATAACACTGTGATCTTTTGCTGTATTAGGAATCCTTGAACTGGGTCATCAACAAATTTCATTACAGCAGTGACATTCAGTCACCCCTTCACTGGCAAAAAAGCACCAATAAAGGGAAACATTCTCCAGAGAGCTCTCTGAGAAATCCAGCCAGAAATCTTTCTCCTGCCTGATGCCCTCTAAAGTCACACTACCTTGCCACCTCCCCTCACCTACATGTGCAGCTACCTTAATAATGGTCATCTCCTTTAGCAGGGGTCCTACTCACCCGTTTGGTAGGAAAACAGAATTTTTTTTCTTTCAAAAATACGTTCCCTATTTAAAACAATAATCAGTTCTTTTTTCACCAACTGCTCTCATCATGCACTGCCATGACACAGCAAAGGTTAACAATGGCACATTGGTTGTGCCAGCCAGTATTTCAGAGGTTGGCACATTATTGTATCATATTAATCTACAGTATTACTGATTTTAATAACTGGCAGGTGTATCTAATAGCTCTTCTTTTCCCTGTCTTCTATATGGATATAACTATATCAGACTTGATAAAAACACTTAAATGTCTTGCTATTAAGCCTGTGACTTTATATATCTATAAAAAAAAGTATTAAGATAAAAATCATCTGTTCTCTTTCCAAGATTATAACTGAAAATATGGCATATACTGCTGGATTGTGGGGTTCTTGTTTTTCTATCACACCTATTCCTAAAGCAGAGTATCATCTGCTTGGCAATATCTTTCCCTTTTATACAACCTTCCTGGTTTTCTTCATGTCCTTTTTCAGGTGAATATTCACCTACAAGGTACTGAACCATGCTCCTAAAAGATTTGGTTCCTTGTTCAGGACACTCATTCCTGAGAGTCTGATTAATCTTGAGCTTGACAAAATGTCGAGTCTCCCCCACGCTCCAGATCCTGAACAAGTGGTATGGCATCAATTCATCCTCACTTTCCTGTGCTGCAGGGACTTCACTGACACCTGCCTTGCTTTCCTCAAATATCTCACAGTATTTTTTTTCATATATACTGCTTAACCACAAAGCATGTTATTGAAAGTTTAGGGCAGGGCTGACTTTAGATAAGGCAAGGTGTGGAAATCAGGCCCAATGTAATTCACACAAAGACAAGTCTTCCCTTTCTGCAGACAGATTGTTTCACCAAACTGCCAAATACAGGAGCTGATTACCACAACCACAGAAACTTTGTGCAGGCCCTCACCCCTCAGAACACAACAGATATCTCCAGGTGCTAAGCAAGTATCAAAAAAGAAGAGAGAATTACAAATATTAGGTCATAACATTTTGCCCACACTTCTTAAGCCAGGACTGCTGCAAGGCCCAATTGAACCATTCTACATCAGCAGATTAAAACAAAACAAAGAAGTACTTTAAATTCAGCTCAAAAAGTAGAAATTAGGCTAAAATAATCAAATATATATTCTAAGCACATCACTCTAGATATTTTTTTTTTAAACCATAAGTGTCAAATTCCGCTTGAAGTAATTTCTGTGCTGTAACTGAATATAGAGAAGGAGGAACACATCTGGTGCCTGCACTGTGCAAAAGTATTTATGATTAAATAGAATTGAATACCAAATCCCACAATGATAGAATTCATTAGACTAGTATAATGCTGCATAATTACCCTTTTTTTATATCATTCAGTGCATGCTTTAAGGGCTCTTTTTACCCACTGATATCAAAGTGCTATGTCATATTTACATACACCCCATATAAAAGGGTGACATGTCATACTAGACATGTCAGAGGGTGAAACAGAAAGGCAACTGTTGTACAATAACTACACTGTCAGCAAAACAAGAGGAAACTGGTTTAAATTCATTCCCCAGCATGAAACCCCAGAGACAGGTACTGGATTTACATTTTGAATGGAAAGGTGCTCCATACTGTAGTAAGGAAGAGTTCTAACACAACAAAATCAATCCATCACTCCTTTCCACCAGCACTCCTTACTCAGCTTGCCTGCCTTGCATTGCTGGCCCCTTACCAACACACCATCCACAGATCTCCTCACGGACACTGCTAAGTAAGCATCACCCTGGGGTCTTTCCTCACTGAAAACATCTTCACACATTACTGCCCACACCTTAGACTTGGAAGAAAGTTGCCAGCAGGCAGTGGCTCTCTCTGAGCCTCGGCATGACTACCTTTGCTCTACTTCTTTCCTACCAACCCAGGTGTCTCATGACTCCTAGCAGGCAGCCCAGTCTCCCTCCTGGCTCATGCAAACTGTAGGACATGAAGGTCCTAACACAGGATCCAAGTTCCCCAAGCTACCAAGGAAAACCAGGGGCTCCAATGCCACAAAAACTTGGGCTGACACCAATAAAGGAGGGTTGCCACACTTCTTTAAAAAAAATTGTCAGGTACCAAAGACTTTTGCCGTCACTGGTTTATTTTTTTTCATACTAAGCCACCCACTGTCTCCCTAAGGCACAGTCCATTTCCCTCTCAGTGTACTCACTGCTCATTGTTGACACAGAGGAGTAAGGGAGTTTGGACTAGCTAAAGAGGTAAGTTAGCTACCAAGGCTGATGGTGCAAATATGCTGGCTCCTCTCCTAGATGGGTTAGGGATGATGCCCAGGCAGTTCAGTGACAATAATAGCCTTTGGACCAGGCTCAGCAGGCAATTATGGAGCCAGCATGGAGCGTGGCAGATTGGCACAAGGGACAAAGCAACTGTCCACAGCCACACTGTCCTCCCCCTCCAAACAGTGGCCAGATAAACTCTTATCAGGTGGGCTTCTCCAAAGATGTACCTGCAACCAAAGAAGAGTCAAGGAAATGGAGACTGATAAAAGCAGTCTGCAGGGACAGGAAAAAGATAGCTGAAACCCAATACTATTTGCACTTATTTCACATCAGCCTACAGGTTTCTAATAAAAAAACCCAAAACAACGGCCCTGACCACCCGCTTCATTTCCAGCCCTCTCCTAATTGTGGGTTATTTTAGCTGTTTGCCTGCAAGCTAAGGAAGAACTGCTCTGTATTAAATATATATTGGGTTCCTAACCAAAATAAGCTCTCTCAAATGGTACTTTTATTGTAAACAAAAGCCACAAAAATTCACACCTCAGGTTCCTACAACAAAGAAGAACTACATTAAGCAGTTGCAAACAGCCAAAAAGCACAAGAAAATCATTAAGCCAAAATTTAGAAGGTGCAGGGTTGTCACTCAAAGGGCTGTCCACAAATGGCACAATAATATGCTCTTTCTAGTAACTGTGGTATGCAGAAAACCTCCAATATCTATCTTTCAATAGTTATTAGTACAATCAAGAAATGGCATATTCTTAACGAGCTTAAGATTCAGGGGACATGAAAGTTATGACATTATTACACTCTCCTGGACCAGAACAGAAGTTAGGCTATAATTTGAAGTAAAATAAAAGGAAATGAAAGTAAATATATATAAACATGAAATAAATTAAAATAAAGCACTTGTTTAGTAACTCTGCGTGAACTCTTCCGTTTTCATCATTTTCTAATTATTTAATGTTGACAGAGATATATTTGAAATCTAACTAATTTAAATTTTACGTCATAGCTCCTTTCCTTCATAAAAAGTATAAAGGAATCACAAAACCACTTTAATATGCCAAGTAAAATGGTTTAAAGACTTACAAAAATGTAAAATTTCAACAAAGAACCTGTCAATGATCACCAAGGAAGGATTTTTCCCATTTGGCTTCACAAAAAGAGATAACACCAATTATTGACCTACATATTCTGGACTGAGCAAACTAAACACCAGCATCACAGGAATAAAAGGCAATATTTTACTGCCCACAGCTCTTTTCCAAACGTTTGAAAACATCAAACCTTCCATTCATCTTTTGTGTAAGGTGTTAAATTCCCAGAAAGATTCCCATATTTCCACTGTTTACTCTTAACTGACACTAGTACAAAAGTACTCCTACAATAATGGCACTGTTATTCAAAGGAGAAAAAAAAACAACAGGTTTGGGTAAGTGAAGAGTCCTACTACAAGAAGCCACACAACCTTGGACTCTCAGCAGCAGCCAGGGGCTACTCTGGCACAGCCCCTCTCCCGCCAGATGCCAAAGACATCTGCCAGCAGGTCCAGGCATTCTGGAAAAGCCCTGCCCGCTCTCAGCTGGAGCCCACAAAGCACTCGGCAAGGCGGCTGCCCAGAGCAAGAGAGGCAGCTCCGTCCCAGATAGCCTTTTCTCCAAGCAGCTCTTGCACGCAAAGCAAAGAGAACACACTCAAGAATAGTTGTGTCCTGGCAACCTACAGGAAGACAGTGCCATTTCCCAGAGCTCTACAGTCCTTCCTCCGTCACGGGGCCAGACGCATCCCTTGCACACTGTGGGAATGACAACATTTTCCCTAAGAGGAAAGCATGGCAGGACAAATCATCACAGGCTACACACAACTCCAGGACTGGGACATCAGCATCCCTCTTAGATCTTTTTCAGTCCATCTGTTTTTGAAAATCATTATCTTAGCTTTCAAATACCAAAACTAAATTTAGTATCATTTACAATGAATAAATAATATGGCTAACTAAATATTTGCATCTAAGCTTGAAAGTCTGAAATATTCTAGCATGACATGACACAAATGCCAGTGAAAACAAATGAAAAAATTAAGACCTTGTGAATTACCTAGATGTGATATCACAAAGACATAAGCACTTCCAGGGTGAAATCCATATATAAAGAGAAGTATTTCATGTTCTGATTGTTTTGTATTACCTGCAAGTGTGACCTGGTTTGGTAGTTTAAACTATTGAAAAGATATAAAACCTAAAAAAGTCCTAAACCAGGTAGGAGGTTTCTTAGATAATTAATCCCAGAACTTTCCAAGAAAATGAAAATATAGTCACCCAGAAAGATAAGGGCTCCTAAAGTATTACCAACATGCACCAGTAATTTAAATAATTTATATTAAAGAGTTCAAAGGTACTACTTAAAGTTCAGTATTTGCTCAAGTCTTTGCAAGATCTGAATAAAAAGTCAGAGAATTTATTTCAAGTCTGTCTCAAGGACCTAGAAGGCAGACTGGAGACAGTAATAGAATTTAAAGGTTAAACTCACAGAATCAGCATGAAATCTTCAGAAGACATATTTATATGTTTAAAAGACTTTTTCCATCCTTTGAAGAGTTATAAAAATATTAAATGAGACATATTCCCATGTAGAGAGGTTTGGAGAAAAGAAAATTATGTGACAGAACTCAGAAGAATCGATCAGACCCAGAGTTGGATATTGCACATCATTTATTGATGTTTCAAAAGTGCTGCTATTAGGCTGCAATTATATTTTGCTTTTTCTTCATTACAAAATTTAAAAAATGTGAAGTGTACTTCGCTTCTCTACTCATCCATTTTTCTAGACAAGTAAGGAGACTCGCAGTCCTTTTTCTCATCCATTGCTAGAGAACACCTTGTAGACCACAGAAAGCCTACACTGAGAGCTCAAACAGTTTAAACTGGAAAAGACAGCATAAGCAGTGTTGAACAAAACTAGCATTTCTGCCATGTTAACCAGTCACTAGAATCAAATATTCACTCGACAAAGACTGGAATCAAGTATTCATGATTAAAGGAGCTTAAAAATATAAAAGCAAAATCCTTCCGATGTTTCCTGATGTATTTTAAGTATACACATCTCTGGTATTTATAAAACAGATGGAGGGCGTCTCAGCAAGGAACCACTTAGGCACAAAAACATTTTGTGAGATGTCCTGCAAAAATGAATGTGCATGCTTTTGTATAGAATGGTCCTTGGAAATGTACCCAACGGAAGTAAAATTAAGAATGACAGTCTTACCTGGTCCCAAGGACAGATGATTCCTCCAAAACACATAAAGAGATATCCCATGGCAACAAGACATACCCAAATCACCAGAGAAAATATACGAAGCAGCTTCTTAAATACAGGTTCCACACAGACAAGGATAAATATAGCAAAAAAAATTGCCAGGGCTGTTGGAACAGTTATTAAAAATGCCACGTGGTCTTCAACTTCCTGAAAACAGAGGAAAATGAAAAGGAAGTTAAAAACAAATGTACTTAAAGGTCAGACATCAATAGCATAATCTAAACCTATTGTAGGTGGAGATGGCAGAAAGACATGACTGAATAGCTAAAGTGAGTTAAATCAAAAGAGGATTTCTTTCCTGGTAAGAAGCTGTTATGAGGAGCCTTGTAACCACTACTGTAACACAACAGTACAACACTTCTTTTACTACCCTGAGTTGGAGCAGGCTGTGAGAAGTGTGTGCAACACGAGTGGGGCTGAGTTGGAAAGCTGGTTCCAAGCTCAGCCTGCAGCAGACCCACAGCCCATGGCCAACCATCCAACAACTCCACCACCGGCACACACGGAACTGAGAGGGGCAAAATGCACAAGAACAGAAGCTTGCAAGACCACGAATCTGCAGGAGAAAGAAACTTCCCCTGGAGCCTGGCATGCCCCTGCAGAACCTCTTCTCTGCTCTGCAGACTGAAAAGACCCATTGCACCAGGAGAGGTGCTGGAGCTGAGCCAGGCAGCCCCATCTGCTCTGTAACAGCCAACGCAACCACGAGAACGTGATGGGTGACAGCAGCAGGGACTCTCTTGTGAGAGGTGCAGAGGTGTGCCTCTGACACACTCCTGAGAGTGTGCTGCTCACTGTGACTCACAGCAGGGATGTCACCAAGAGACTCCCAAGCCCCACAGAGACCACTGTTGCCCACTGCTGTAGTTTCACAAGAGCACCAGTGACACAGCCAGGAACAGTCTGAGCTATACCAAGATGGATTGCAGAGGGTGATGGTAAGGCACTCTGGAATGCAAGCAGTTTTTTCACCAATCTGCACAAAATTAAAGTTCCCAGGGGAACAGAACCTCAATCCATTCCACTCCTACAAGTTTGATGCCAATATCAGAAAGAGATGCTCTGAGTCTGAAAGGGGACTGCAAGTTGGCAGGGAAAGGAATTCCAGCCACTCTAGCCAGTGTGTTGGTTTTGGGGGCATGGGCAGTTAACAAGAGATGTGCACCTAGGATCTTGTCACACAGATGTGGTGGGATGATGGGAGGAGGAGACACAATGCAATGATGATAATTCCCTTCTCCAAGTGATACAGGACAGGTTGGGTGGGGCTTTGAGCAGCCTTTTGTAGTGGAAGGTGTGCCTGCCCATGGCAGGAAGGTTGGCACTAGGTGATCTTTAAGGTCCCTTCTAACCCAAAGCACTCTATGATTTAATATTATTTGAAGCAGATTGAGAAAACTGTAAATCACCCTGAACAATGCAGCTGTCAAAATGCTTCACAAATCAACTACGTCCATAGCTCTATAAAAGCCTTTTTGACAGTGATAGTTGAAAGGTACTACATGTTTTGATTCTGCTTAAAGTATTTATCTGGAAGTACAGACTCTAGATTACATATATACATTTGCTCCTAGCAACTGCTTACTTTGAAATGTACTTTGAAATGTACAAACAACGCCCAGAGCAAGGACTAGAATATAATGAGAAGTAAGATTCAGAATATTCAATATTTAAATTTATATACAGAACTTACTTGGAAGCTACTACACTAACATCTTTAAATCATCTAATGATGGGTGCATTAAAAAAAAATAAATATTTGATTTTCTGTTGCTGTACATGCTCAAAAGCACGCCTGGTTGAAATACAACAGCCCTGTATCAAAGTACAGTCACAGGATCTTTAGTCATTCCCCAGCTGTTATGAATTCTAACAGCCTCATTTGCAGCAACAAGGATTCCCAAAAGCAGGCCCCAAACGCTACTGCTGCAACAGTAACCACAGACTTCATGCAGAAAAGCCTCCGATTCATTTTTCATGGTGAAATCTTCAAGAGAATCCAAAAGTACTTATCTGATGATTTGTAAGACATCGAAGCACAAAGAGACATTTA
The DNA here is from genome assembly GCA_013400495.1 of Nicator chloris. Classification (NCBI taxonomy): domain Eukaryota; kingdom Metazoa; phylum Chordata; class Aves; order Passeriformes; family Pycnonotidae; genus Nicator; species Nicator chloris. The sequence continues at coordinate 76,018 of WAAE01022153.1, forward strand.
TTTTTCCCTTAGTCGTAGTTGCTTCCTTAGTGCCCTGTTAAATCTGGTTTGTTGGTGGGCTTTCAACTTAAATATGTAACGTTTTACTTACAAGTATCTTAACTTGACTTTTTTCCTTTCTTATGTATAAAAGATTTGCTTCAATTAAATCAAAACTAAAAATTTACAAATAAATTTGTAAATTTGCAAACATTTACAAATGCCATCAGTAGGGGTTTTGTTTGTTTGTTTTATTTGGCTTTTTTCCCCTGATCTAGTAAGTTTTCCAACTTGGTATCTAGAGACATTTGCTGTAAAAATCTGGCCCCCTTCACCGATCCCATGTCCTCATTTTCCCTGCAGCCTTGCCTGCGTGTGCATTGCAGGCTGTGACATTCAGCTGCTCCCAGCCCCTGCCCAGGAGCAGCCACCATCCTGGCAAGCTCAAACCAAGGGAAACACCACAATATACCCTGCCCTGCCTGGCAAAAGTCAGCTTTTCAACTCTTCTTATCTTTTATTCCCTTTCAATTTTATGAAGTCACACATCTAAGCAATTGTTATTGCAACACTGACAATCACGGTAAAAGCAAACAGAAGCGTCAGGAAATTTTAAGTGGTGATGCTAACCCTGAAATGCAAACACTAAGCTTCCAAATATCAAATACACACACGAAGGCTTTCAAGCACTTGGGTAGTCACACTGAAAACAAAATTATGGCCTTAAATTTAGGCACAGGGGTGTCTGCAAGAGTACAGAGCTGCACAGAGTAAGACACGTGCCGTCTTGCATAGTACGAGTAAAAATATAAAACCTACCTACTAGTAGGAAGAACTTCTGATTTATAGATCTGAATGCTGTGATTTTTGACCAATCCCATCTCTGAAACCTGTCTCAGTTAATTGATTTAGTAAGTGGCACAACCAATGTCAGCTCAGTTAACACCAAAACTGTTCACACAGCCTTTGACTTCTGCACTTCCAGGTGGGATTGCCAAACTACAGGTGTCAGAGGCAACAGGACAACATCAACTTCCTTGCACCATCTGCCATGCAGCCCATGTCACAGCACCAAAGGAAACCACAAACTCCTGGAGTAAGCCAAGACCGTGGAAAACCACATATTTAAATGATGGAAAATTGGCATTTCAGTGATAAGGATCATGCTACAAACATGCTAGCAAGAAAATCCAGATGCACTTCAACTGCATGCTTCTCCACATCAGTAAAAAAAGCAATAAAACTACTGTACTTTCTGAGAGGATTTTGCTTCATAACAGATCAACAGTATTTAGATGTCTGTTTAGAGCACATACATGCTCATGCAGCTACATATATTTATATGTATTCTATAATTAAACCCATCCATCAAAATGTTTGAAATTAACAGCTACTCAATTTCCTTTTTTTTATGTGCACGCTGATCTCAACACTTAGCTGAACTATTTTGATCACTAAATCTAAAATTTTATTTTTGCTTTCTCTCCTTCTGCAGTTGCCTCTTACACAATTCTACATTTTGATTTAAATGTATGCAAAGAAAAAAACAAAACAAAAACAGACCACACAGTATCATCCCCTGAGCACAGGTGACATCCCTGAGCTGACACAGGACAACATCCTTCTGCTGCCACAAGCTGCTTGCATCACACCACACCCTGTACAAATTCTGAAGTAAAATTGACATTTAAAGACAGAATAGTATATACATGAGGTAATTTATAAAATATATGAGAAAATAAAACTTTACTATAATTTCTATCCTTTACAGAAAGCCTTGATGTGTACAGGACGATTTTCACAATCCTGCCTTTAAAATACATGCTAATGTCAGCTCAAGAAAAGCAGGCCCTGTAAGGCAGAGGTTTCTTTTGGAAACTACTTTGAACAATATTTTCCTATTACTTCAGTGGAACTAAATCTTTACAGAATTGTAACTTTAAGAGTAGAACATTTAGAACTTGCAGCTTCCTTATCAATACCTGCAATTATCAGTGCAAGTTGGGTGTTGCAAAATCCTGAAGCTTAGCTGTTCTGTTACCTAAACCACTTCCCAAAGAGGTGGGGGGAAGAAGAAAAAAAAAAAACAAACCCAAACACTTTGCTTTTTTTTTTTTCCCCGCTAGTCTCAGAAATTAAAATACACCAGAGGTAACAAATTAAAATATCAGCATGACACTTTTGAACATAATGGCTAAGCCTGCAATAGATGGATCTTACCTGACAGCTGTGTCTCCCTGAGTGTTTTCTATCTTGCTGTCTTTTAATTACTGAAGAAATTAAAAAGTCTACTGTTAGAAATTTTTCCAACCCCCACAAATTCTTCCAAAGTGTGATAATCTTGTTATCACCAGTAAAATCTGAAAAGTAACTTTCAATCATCTTTCCAAAACCCACAACCTTCTCTCAATCTACATCCTGTTCTTCCCTAGATAGTGTCATGCCCTCAGTTTAATTTTAAACAGCAAAGCTGCTGTAGAGCACTTCACTGTTAGATATAAAAACAGTCAGATGAAATAATCCATAAAAATGAACAAATATGCAGTTAAAATGCCAGTTTTAGCATAAAATCTTTCAACATGGTCCCTCATTCTTTTGACACTTTTTCTTTATCCTTTTTGTTTAATGGAATTGAACGGTAGTCTATATACAGAGGACTCCTGCTGGGATCTGAAATATCACACACTTTGAATTAACTCACACCATTTACTACATTAAATTGCTACTAAAATCCCTTTTTGCTGACATCAATGAAACATGTTCTAAATGTAAATATGAAACCAAGTGATTAATGTTCTTCAGACATTGATTTACTTTTTTATTTCATACATCTATTCAATTTTCAGTATCTTCAATTTCATGTGGCTATTTTCAAAAATGTTGAGTGTTAGAAGAAATGTTGCAAGGCTCAAGGATTACTAGTTTGCTGACCTCTCAATCAAACATTTTCCTTTACCAGGACTGACTGACAGAATGTGTTGAGTTGTCTCTGCAGCAAAAACTGCCCATTTTTCCTGTAAAACCTTTTCCAGGACTTGAGACAATGATTTTCAGAAGATATAATCACCCTTCTCTCTGTAAAAATGGACAGCATTTAAATACTCTAATATCTCAATAAATATTTCTCTACAAAATCTGCAAAAGTCTTCTGGCTACTTGTGACCCCTCTCTTATTGTTTTATATTTTAGTGAATTTGCTTATGGCTGACTGCACTGTGTGCCATCTGCTAGACAGCTGGAAAAATCTCCATTTTATTAAGAGGTGCCGTGCCCTGCTCCTCGCCAAGTAGCTGTACAGTTTCATCTAGGATTTCATCATTTAGGACAACCACTGACAAGTTCTTGCCAGCAGCCTCAGGTTTCTTTTCCATCAATTCCATTGGTATTAGTCCATCTCCACTTCAGAAATCGTGCAGTGTCTTTAAGGCCAGATGCTCTCACCAATACCACATGATGTTTTCTGGATCCACAACTCAGAAAGACTCCTCTGCCTTTTGTGCCACTATTTATCTTTCATAACATAAAACTTGGCTTGTTATTCTTGCTTAGCTGCCTGGTTAGAAGATTTCTTACATGCCTTTTTTTTTTTTTTTAATCTTCCATTGAGTTTTGTGCAGCGTATTCAAGGACATTAGCAGAAAATTAACTGACCTGTATCTTTTAATCAAACTGTCCTGAAGTTTGTGTCAATGAAGCTTTTCATTTTCACTAAGGCCCTATGTAAATGCATGCCTGATTTTTTTTTTCTCTTTGATTCAGCACTCCCTGTCTAGCTTAGCAGATCAATGCTAACAGCATCAGGCCCAAATCCAGTTGTTTCATGATGTCTGTTGTCTTGAGAAATTCAGTTCTGTCTATTAATGAGTCTGATGGGCAGCCTACACTTGCTGTTAGTGCAGAGATCTGACTCCCCCCTGGATGCGTGTCAGTCCAGCCACTCGCACTTGACACGGGTCATGTGGCAGCACAGCTGCTGTGTGGTGCTGTGTGGAACCATGAGAAGCAGCTCTGCATCCACGGCCACACCCTACACCGATTTGCATTCGTTAGAACGTGGGAACATAACTGGAGCAGCAAGATTTCACCCAAACCCTTCAGATGACATTCCAGCCCCCTGAAGCCTTTCCCCAGGCTTGAAAGCCATGAACCATGTGTGCTGGAGATGTGTTCCCCATAGGAGAAGTGTACAGTTTTGCAACAGTTCAGCACTTCTGCTGCAATCCAAACGAGAGCTGATCTTTGGTGTTACAGGCAATGCCCTTGCGAGCACACAGGACTAGCAGTGACAACACAGTGACCAACCCTGCAGGTCTTGTGAACACCCATCTGACCACACACATGCCTGACCACCAAGCCAAGCACTTTTGGCCAGCAGGGGTTTTTTTAGTAAGTCCAGTTACATATAGATTTACTTATCTTCTCAATTAGTCAGTGGAAAACGATTGTATCCAGATTTTTCCAAGTTTGCCTGATAGCTGTAAGTGAACCTCGCCTGCTTCAGTGCTGTAGCAATGACTATCAGGAACACAAAGTCTTGACACACCAGAGATCAAAGACTTCTCTGTTTAATGCAAAAAACATCAAACCTCAGAGCATTTGGAAAGGCTCTTTGGAGGTGCCATGGCTGCTGTGCAAATAACAGTAACATAAGAAGTTGGAAGAAAACTTCTGGAGCTAAAATATTTGCTGCTAGTGAAGAAAGCAGAGAACTATTGTAGCGTTCCCAGAAATGCTCCCAAAAATACACAACTGGTTGGCAAGCAAAAGTTCAATAAGCAGCTAAGAAAATGTGCTCAAAAGGGAAATCAAAGAAACCAGGATATTTGGGGAATAGGGATTTTGTCTCTAGAAGGCAACTGAGCTTAAAAAAGATAGGAATTAGTTTGCTAGCACTTCCAACGCCATAGGAAAACACTCAAATTGAATGTTATAGATTGATTGTTACAGAAACAAAGTGCATGGTTTAAGAGATGCCGTATTGTCAAGGAGACCAGTGAGCCTCAACTAAATGAAAGGACAGGAAGTTGATTAAACTCAGCTAAGAAGGTTTCAGCAAAGGAAAGGCAGAACAGACTCTTTTTAAAATCTAGCAGGGAAATAAGACATCATATGAAAGGATACACTCTTTTCTACAAGCCTAGGAAGCTAGATGGAAGACCCAAAATGCTCATTGTTGAAGCATTATTTACACAATAGTCTTACTGAAACTTGGTGTAAAAAAGACCATCAGCAGAATAATGAAAAAGCAGAAGAAGACTGAAAGCCATACTCTTCACCAGAGACTGAAGAATGGCCTGTATTAACAGTCTAAGAGAATTAACAAATAGTATAAAGTGGCTACAAGCCAAAAAAAGAGACTGAACAGCAAAGCCTCATAAAAATAAATTACTTAGACGACTGGTTATCATGCAGATATAAGGAAGATTGTCAAAGAAGAAAGGTCAAGGGATATTTTAGTGACTTCCAGACGGACTTGCTAAGCATCACAACAGCAGATGGAAGCTGAGACCACAGTCTGTGCCTCATGCACTGCTGAAAAACAAAACAAACAAGTACACAGACGAAAAATCCCACCCATACAAAGAAAGAGAAAACAATCTTGAGATCAGTCTGATCTCAAGAAATGGAAAGAACCTGGTCCATAAAATATTGCTGTTGAGGAGCTTCTTTATAATAACGACAAATCTTGTTAAGCAAACAAATGGAAACAAAACCTAAACATTGAAATTGAAAGGGGGAGCTATAAGCTTGCAGATTAAAATCTTTGTGAGCAGCCTGAAGACACTATAAAACTCAGAGGCACAGGGCAAAAGCTAATCCATTCCCCTAAGCAACTTGAGAAAGCCCAAAATACAACCAGAATGCCTCAACATCCAAGTAAGGAAAAGGAAGCTTCAAAAATTATCTTCTGTAGAGGGAAAAAAAATAAATAAAATAAAAAAAAGGAAGGAGATAACAAAAAAAGGATTTAATATAAAGACTCAGTAAAGCAGGCCAAGAAAAGAACTCGCTTGAGAAATTATTTTTAAGAGTATACAAATAAGCAGTAAAGTAAGTAACTTTTTGAAATACAATCACAAGTTGGCAGCCTGCTAAAGGACTTCCAAACAGATGATGCAGGTATTAAAAAGAATTACTTGAGAAGAACAGACTGCAGCAGAAAGGGTTTGGGTTGTTTGGTTTTGTTGTTTGTTGGTTTGTTGTTTTTTTTTACCTGTGTTCAGTGTGGGATATTTCTCACTCCAAAATAATCTATGCATGGGGAATAAATCAGAAAGTCTGTCTCAAATTAGAGCATTAGTGTAAGGCATTACAGACAAGAGTGGAAACATGAAATGTAAGAAAAAAATATCACTGCAAGCAGTCAGGATTCACCAGAAAGGGCCAAAAAGACTCAAAGAAGAAAGAGCTAAAACTGTAGTAGCATGTAACCTGCATCCAAACGTTCCACAGTATCCAAAGACAGGCATGTGATGTAATGCCAGTCTCTCCTGGATCCCTCTCAAAGACTAAGGGAAGTACTAGCAAGTCTGGCATCTACCCTAGGAAAAATTGTTAAAAAAAAGGTACCAAAGTCCTCAGGAATCCTAGGGTATATGTTCAAAATATGCATAAACAGTTTGGAAAAGGGCTGAACAGCAATCCAGCAAAGATGAAGGTCAGCTCACAAAGAAACACAAAAGGATCTCATAAGAGTCACTTATGAGGAGCAGGAAAATGGGAAATGAATTTCATCAGAGATGTGTGTGCAGAGATGCACCTCAGACAGAGCAATCCTAACTTTATACACAAGACAACAAGCTCTTGGCTGGCTACTAACACTTAGAGATATTTGGTGTTTATCATAGCTAGACCGATGAAAACATCACTTAGGTGCTCACCAGCAGTCAAAAAACAACCCAAAATGCAGAACATAGGAAAACAGAATAAAGAAGAGAGAACATGACAGTGTCAGCACCTCAATGCATGATGAACACCATAATTCTGGTTCAAGCACCACTTCCAAATGAATGCAAAGGAAGGAAAGATAGTTTTCAAGAACAGTCAAAGCTGCAACACAGTGGCTAGATTCTGAAGGAGTGACACTTGCTTTTAGGGTTTCTCTTCTCCACAAGGAGTGAGCACAACTGTACTTTAATCCAGCTCTTTTGATGTTTAAAGGTAATGTCCATCTCAGGCCAACAGGAACAACAACTCCACTGGAGCTATCTGCATGCAAAGGTGTAGCCAGAACCCCATGAGCTTGTGACCATTCCTACTGTATCATATGCCATGGAACAGAGAACAGACACCTATTTCTGCCAAAAACATAATTAGTAGAACCAGGATGTGTGGGCTTGTGTATTTTATATTCAAAAATATGTCCTGTGCAAACATCATGTACTCACCCTGAACAGTGAGTGGGTTTTTTATACATCCTCATTTGCCATATCAGCAGTTTTCTCTCTCTTGGTTTATTTTCCATCGATTTGTGTCCTCTCCTCTTGTCAACCACATGTCAGATAAAATCTGTCAGTGCATACAACTATGTATTTAATAAGCTGGGGTTCAGAGGGCTCAGGAACAGAGTCTGGGAATATGAACGGGACTGCCATATCCAGCAGCATCTCAGCCTTCCCTTAGGCTGGCAATTATCAAAAGCTTTACTTTAAAACATGTAACAGCATAAGAAAAACAGGATGGTCAAACCCAATTACTAGTGGCTACAACACTGAGCTGGGTGCACTTCTAAAATTGTCCCACTCAATGGCAGTAGCTGGCAGCCACAGAAGATAAACCACGTCCCAGAGAGGAAGGACAGTTAATTACATTCTGCTCCCTGAAGTGTCCCCTTCAGAAGAGGGGGGATACAACAAGCAGAAAAGGGAGCAAAAAATCTGTACTTTGATGAAACTAATTATTTCAGGCTTCAGAGGTAATTAGAACCTACTCACATCATTTATTAATTTTTAATATACATATAGTGATCAAAATAACTTTCTTACATACTTTATTCTACATGCATTGGTTCTGACTTCCTCTCAAAATAAGGTGGGTTAATAACTCAGTTTAGCTTGTTTTTCAGATACTCTGAAAATCCTTCCTCATATCATAAAAACACTTTCAAAGAAACTCTCCAATAAATGCAACTACTATTTATACTAATCACAATACATGGGAGATAATCTGAGTAAAACACTTAGGAAGAACATGTATTTTGCAGTTAAATATATTCAAAACATGTAATTGAAAAAGCTCCATCAGCTAAACATTATGGATAATAGAATACTTCACAAGACCCACAGACATGTTTTTCAGGTTAACTGCACTGTAACATGTATTACAAGTAAAATTATGGCCTTTCCCGTACCCACATAGATTTGTAGAAGTCAGAAGTACTCATCTGACTCTTTGAGCTACTTAATACTGACAGTTACATATTTTGGCTGTCACTTTTAAATCAAAGCTAAAAGGTGGCTTTCTCTCACCATTTTCCTTGTGACACAATAACTTGAGAATCTGGCTGTAATCAAGAGTCAAGATGGAACTCACTTAAAAGTAAGAATGACAAAATTTGAACCAGGGAGCACATAAGCTTCAGCACATAAGGAAACTGCTCATTTTATGGGTCTGTTTAATGAAGAAAAAGGTACACTTAAGCTTCTCTCTCTAATGGATCTTTTAAAAATACATTTTGCGAGAATATTCCTAAGATTTAACGAATCATCATAATAGGGTAGCATGAAAAATAGATTTAATATTGAAAGGCACTCCTGTCATTTTGTAATTACTTTTCAAGTGTTTCCTAAGGTTGTGCAATTACATACTAAACACTGTTATTACTATTGCAACAATGTTTTTAAAGTTTACTCCCCTAAGGATACTTTCCACACTCTCGTATGTCTCTCAGTTCAACTGACTTCAAACCTAAAAGATTTCTTATTTCATTTTTGACTCCATGATCAGGACCACATTCTGCAATGGCTATTATTTCTATGATGATAAAATTTCAAATCAAGGTTACAAACATGTTAACTTACATTTAAAATATAACTGCCAAATAACATCTAAGGAGTAAAACTTCAGACTTACAGAAAATAGAGCAAAACAGATTCTGCAAGTACAGGCATATTTGTGTTAGTTGAGGGCTTTTTCATAAGTACTAATACCCTATTTCATTAAAGCACAGGTAAGAAAATAATACAAATCAAGGAAAGCAAAATCAATGTGGTGAACTGCTTTATTAAACAGATGTCACATCACTTGAAGCCACTTTATAAAATCCCACCACCTATCAGGTTTCAAAATTCCCAGAGCTTCCTGATGCAGAGAACAAGCCCCAGGGAGAGCCTATGGCCATTTTCTGGCATGAGTTAGCAGGGTGGGGATCCCCAGTGGGGTTTACAGGACAAGCTACTGGGCTGGACAACCTCCACATCCTAGGTTTTGACCATTCTGGGCAGTTCTCAGACCACTGTGCTGCTACAAAGGACCATCACAGTACCTGCATCAAGGAAAGAGAATACACTCACCAAAGGTATATGAAGCAACTGAAGTGACTCATGAGGAGCAGCTGAGAGAACAAGGGCTGTCTAGCCTGGAGAAAAAGTTGTTCAGTGGGGACCTTAACACTTTCTACAATTACCTGAAAGGCATAGCAAGGTGGGTCTTGGTCTCTTTCACCCAATAACAAGCAATAGGAAAAGGGGAAATGGCCTCGAATTGCACCAGGGGAGGTTTAGATTGCATATTAGGAAAGATCTCTTCACCAAAGCATGAACAGGCTACCCAGGGAAGTGCTGAAGTCCCCATTCCTGGAGGTATTTAAAACACATGTAGATGTGTCACTTAGGGACATAGCCCACATCCCATAGGTGGATCTGGCAGTGCTGGATTAATGACTGGATTTGATGACCTTAAGGGTCCTTTCCAACCTAAACAATTCTGTAGGAACAGGAGCACTAGCAAGCAGGTGCTGAGCCAAGTTCAAAGAGCATCTGTTTTCCTAACACTTTTCTCAGAGGAAATAACGTGTCCAAGTCCTCAGCCTGTAATCAGTCTTGCTGGAAAAGGAGCTAGGGGGAATCTAGTCTTCCTAGGATTTTCCTGCCACAGTGACCAAAGTACTAGCAAATTGGAGAAAGGGATATGGACTTTTTATCTGGAATTGAAGGACAACAATCCCATTTACCCAGTCAGTGAGCAGATCCACTATGCCAGCCATAGCATTTAGGGTCTTTAAAAGGTCCCACAGCACACAGTTTAGCTGTGAGGAGGAAAAAAGTTCTAGCTACTTTTGCAAACTTTACTGAGCAGCTCTGAGAAGCTATTTGGCAAACAGGTGGGCCAGAACACCTCTCATCCCAGCTGCTCTCTGGTGTACGCAACCAGAAGCCATTGCTCCTGCGCTCTGGAGCACACCTTCCAGGTAAGAAAACCTTCAAAACTAGAACTATGGATGGTGAAAGAGAATGCTCAGACTAGCACATCATTGTCTGTGGTCATTTACTGTGCCTCTCCCAGACAAAAACCTGGAACAGGGTCCCACCAGAAAAAACAAAGGGCTTTGATATCATATTTGCACCACTAAGAACAAGAGTTCTGTTTAGAGAAGAGATAAAGAAAATGCTTCTATACAGGTTGGTGAAACAGACAACTGGGAGAGTAAGTGTAGACACAGCCTCACACTCCTCCGAACAGATGGTGCAAAATTCAATGTATGGTGCAATATGCAGTATATGATGCTTCAATTTTCAGCATCACCTGAATACGGTTCTGTGTCTCAAGGCTGCTTATTCAAGATATAAAAAGAAAATATATGGAAAAGAATATGCATGGAGATGTTTTGGGTTTTAGGTTTTTTCATCAGGTTTGGTGCTCAAAGAAAAAGAAAAAAGTCAGGGAAAAAAGGGCAGATTTTTTTGTGTGCCAATTCACTTATTCTTGGATCCAGATGCCCTCAAAACAGAAGTTTAATCTGTTGGCATCTTCTCATCATCACAGTTCAATATGCCTTGAGCTGATCCAATTCTTTTTGAAATATGCAGAAGCCACTGTGGCAGCACATAATTATTTAGGATCACAACTCAGCTGGGGGGGTAGGCACAGAAAAAAACACTACAGGTGTTCACCTGTGCTTTGTGACATCCCATGATGCCAGCACACCCAGCTGCTCAAGAGATTTGCAGAACACATCTATCTGTGTGAAGTGTCCATCAGTTTGGAGTCATGCATGGAGCAGCCTGGAAGACACCAGTGACCACTACTGTTACAACAAGGAGTTTTCTTAATCACAGTGTAAACGCAGGGACTGTGATCTCTGGTTGAGGTCCTTAATCTAGAAGAGTTCTTGAAGGTTCAAAGAAAGATATTCACCATTTTGTAGGAGTTTTAAGATCCCCACAAATGGGTTGTATATATCAGTCTACAACAAGGAATGTGAAACCAATTTATAAAAATTTAAGGAAGATAAGCAGGCAGGTATTCACAGCACCATGGCAGATCCACTATGAAGTTGCCAGTACAGGATTTGTGAATCCACATACCTGGCTTGAGGCTGATAAAGACAGCAGACAATCGGAGCCCAATCCATCATCTGTCTTATTCCCATTGCACATCAGTAAACAACGGCTCCAGTCAGTATGTTATTTATCATTTCTGTCAGCTACAGTAATGATTAGCAGTTGTGAATCCACCATTTTGAGTCACAATTTGTGGCATTAAGTAAGTTTTCTATTGCCAAGGTATTCATAAAACTTTAATTTATTAAGACTTCAATTAAAGACTAAGCATTTTTCCAATATTGCCATACCCATAGTTTTATCCAATTATTATTCAGAATTTAGGTTGCTCAATATGAAAGATGAAACAGAGGCATGCAAAGTGAGGTTGCCACCAGCACCTCATTAACTTGATGGCTCTGTTTCCAGGCTTGTTAGGGACTGGCAAATGAGACGAGCTCTTAGCAGCAATAAAAGTAACACAGATACTGCGGGTGTCATTAGTGAATGAAAGAAGTAGCAGCCCAGACTGATGTAGTACTGAGGACTGAAATCAGACAGAAAGCCAGGCAATTCCTGCTTCAGTCAGGAAGATACAGCAACCTTTCCTGCCTGACTAAAGAGGCAATACTGCCTTAAAAACATCACCCTCAGAGAAAGTCAGAAGGAACATCTGGCAGGGACAGCAATATCCTAAGACAGTATCAAGTTACTAGCAACTATAGCTAGAATATACTGCTATATGGTGTCTAGAGACAAGAAAAAAAAGAATTAGAAACATGGGATTTCCTCATGGAATATTTTAATGGGGGACTTGAAAGAAGAACTGTACAGTCAATTATAATCGGAATTGTGGAAAGAAGAGGCATTCTAAATATACTGATGTTTATTTTGAATTCCTTCTCATGTTGGTAGTAGCAACAGTATGGCAGAAAGAGTTTAAGGCGAGGTGGGATACCTCCTGAGCACAACAACCATAGCATCAAGCATGCAAAAAACCCCTCTGCTTGTCCTTCAACTAGTGAGGATTTTCTTACTTCATTACCTTTGCTGTGATTTAGCTTTCTTCTTGGGTGAGTGAATATATCAGAGTTTGAAAACTCTATAACAGATGCTTTGGCTTACTTTCAGTCTGCAAGGATTCCAAGGAACGTTTTCAGATCTTGGGTATTCTTGGACTTTGGGAAAACAGTTGGCGCTCTCAAACTAAAAAAAGCTGTAAATTACACAGGCTTGATGTCAAAAGGTAGCCTAAAATTGAGAGTACAAATGGTCTTATAGTATGGCTGTATTATTCCATGCTATTAGGTTATAACAGAGCATCTCAAGAATACAGATACAAAATCACATCGTCAGTGTGGTGACCTTTAGGTGTGGATGGATGAATTTTTCAGAGGCAGACCGATGAGATGAGAATATTACCAGAGGTACACATCAGATGCTTTTAGAGAATGATGAAACATGCCTGCTAAAACTACTTTTTCCACACAGACTTGGAAGAATTTTCCTCTTTCACTTTGGGATGAGATTGTGATCATGGAAATCTGGAAGGGCTTGGCCGATGTCCAGCTTTTATCAGAAATACCAAGAATTTATTTCAGGAATAACACCAACTAGAGGGAAGGAGGATTTGCTGTTTTGCTGTCCTCCTGATCAAGGGCCCAAAGAAATGGCACACCTCAGCTCAAGCCCCAAGAGGCTTACAGGACTCTCCTGGTCTCCTTGCACAGAAACAGTTCTCTGCCAACCAGATTGGCAGCTAAAAAGTTTTCACGTACTCCTTCAGAATGAGGCAGCTACTTCTTCCATGCAGGATCAGCTGACGGTAAGTTCAGTCAGTCTGATGCCAGAAAACCAATTCCTGCAGGACGTACATCTGCCATGCTGCAGGTACATCCACCTAGTTAATTGTACTCCCTCTTTAAGAACCATTCACTACTCCCCTTTTTGCTACAGAAGGTATTTGGGTATGTCAGTAAAACAGATGTGCAGCCAACCTTCAGCTTCCTGAATTTACAAATCCATAAAAAGGTTCAGGAATCTGAACTGAGCCTACCAGCATGATCCTGAGCTTCTCAGGAACTTCAAAGGAGTGGTTTGAGGGGGCAACTAATACCTCTGCTCCACAGGCAGTCCTCAGATGGCTGACCCAGCACAATCTCAGAGAGCTTTGGAAGAGAGAAGGCAACACCACGCTGCGTTGCAGAAGCACTTTTTGCTCAGCACACACTCCGGCTGGCCGAGGACACCCCCAAGAAACGCGCACCGACACACCAGAGCCCACACAGCGGCAATCGCATCTTCAGAGCCTTACAAGGTCACACGTGGCAGCCAGAATTCGGGAGGGAGATAAGGGCTGCAGCTAATGTTAACACCACACAGCAGGCTTACAGGTCCTGAGCAAGGGGAACAGGCCAGGATAAAAGAAAACACGTGTGTATCTGGTAGCAGTCTGGTGAACCGTAAGTTTTCAGAAAAGGAACGGAAAGAAGATCCCAACAGGTTAGGTCTTCTCCCACTTAGAACACAAGCACTAAAAGATTTTGATATCCCTAAACTGTAGGTTCTTATTGAAGCCTTTATCTACGGACTAGGCACTCTTTAAGTCTAGAAAAATGCATGCATAAAGGAAAGTTATGGCCTTCCAAGGAATTGTACAATTTGGGCATCACCTGTCTTCAGAGATTTTGTTTAATCATGTAAGAAATTAATCACAACTTCATATATTTCAGGTACACTCATATTTCACACTATGAATTTAAAAATGGCGCTTTTTTTTTCAATCTTCTGCAAATTGTAGTTATAAGAGATATGCTCCCTCCCGAGACAAAACTGTTCTGGATACCACTGAAAATGGCCATAAGCTTTTAGTACTAAAAAGGGAGAGATGGGTGAATAATGAGTTTTTCATATATACTGCATTGAAAGAACAACACAATAGTCAGAGAGAAAATGAAGCTGACCTCTGGCATTTTTAAGTCCTGAAAGGCTTTCGCAGGTCTGGGAAAATAATTTACTCTCTATCGATTAAAGCAGCAGCTAAACATGGATGACTGATCTCATTTTGCCAGTTTGCAGTTCGTGCCAGGTAGAGAAATACAGAGGATACTCTGACACAGGAAATTCAAAGGTTGATACTATCTCTACATTATTTAAAACTTCAAGCTGTGAATGGTCATCATTTCAGCTGACTCTAGAAGTTTTATATCTAGTATGTGAGGAGATAGAGTGCTTAATTCCAAAGGTCAAAATCACAATAGTTCTCTGAAACAAAAGCAAAATCTCTCAAGAAACCTCTCTCAGTAATAATAGCAGTACATTGTCTGAAAGAAAAGTAATCAGATTTCCAGGCACACTTTGTAAGTAATCTTGTTTACTGTAATTTTGCAACAGCTTTCATAAATTTTTCATCTGAAATCAGGAAGGCTATAGCTTGTATTCTGACAGGTTGAAAGAGCTGAGTAAGTAAAATACAGCCTGTGTGGCTGGCTGTGTTTGGGAACACTTAAGAATACTTCACCACATGAAAAAAAACACCAAAAAAAGGCAACTGAGACATCACAGTGATACATTTTAACAACCAAATAAAACATTAAAATAGAAGGAAAGCCTCCTCTCACTTCCATTGGTTTCCAAGTTCTTTTAAGACAGACCAGAACATATTAATGGTTCATGCTTCATGAATATCCATCCTAACAATGTCCAATCCCACATTCCATGTTCTAAGCTATTCTATGAAGTACAAGCAAGAAATCCAAATTGAGTGTTATAGTGAGTCATTTTGGAGTTTTGTCTCCACAAACAGGCTTAAGTAATTTTCAGTGAAATCTAAACTGCTTTGTACAAAATCTAAAGGGAACAACTGTTGAGAAATATTACCCCTAACTTCAGATGCATAGCACAGACCTGTGCAGATCTATCCCACTTCAATTCTACTGGGCCTTCTCTACAAAATCAACTCTTCTGTCAAAACAATCACACATGTACAAGATGTGCAAAATTAAAGATAAGGATATTAATACCAGCTTTTGTGGCCCAGATACTTCTAACTATGTCCTTTTTATATCACAGGCACAAAAAATTGACTAAAATTCCACAGCTCTATAAAATGTGTATCCTTTATACAGATGTGGGAGAAACAGATCTAAACCTTCAAGAATATTTTAATCACAAATGCAACCAGAAACTAGACTATACTAAAGCGCTTTTAGGTGAAATTCTGGGCAGGGCTCCAAAGGATTTTGTCCAGCATCCTGTGGCTGGAAGTCCATATAGGCAAGCTTTCTCTCTGCCTGAAGTTACTTTTATCTGTGGACTGGAAATTTCGATGAACCCCACCTCTTTCTCCACTGACCCATCCCGTTGCTAGCTACAGGAAGATAAAGGCTCAGGAAAACGGTTTTAAAAGCACTTTTTTTCCTCTTCCGGTATGTCTGGAATTCCAAACGCAGACTGAACTATTAAAATCACTCTTTCTTAAGAAGTAACGCCTGCAGGATTCAGCCAGCTCACAGTTTGGTTTCCATAACTTTCACCAGTCTTTCCATCTGGGTCCAGTTTTATGCCACCTTCATCACCGTGAAGGATTTACTTCAAGAGATGAAATTACCAAAATAACCACATGCAACTTGTAAACAAGCTGTAGACCACACCACGAGTGAGAAGTACAAAATTTAGTGCTAAACACTGTCAAGCCCAAATTCTGCCACCTTGACTGTGGGCACGTACAGTGTACATCTCCACAGTTAACTCTGCCCGACAAACTTCCAATTCCACCTTCCAACAGTCCCTTCAGCCCTGATGGACAAGCACCCACATTAACACACTAGAATGAGATAAGTGGTCAAACTTGTATTTTGCACACAGAGCTCCAAAATTTAAACCCTTGGACATTAAACAACCGAATTATGAAGCATCATCGTTACTGGCCTCACTTCTACAACTGTTTTCTATTAAAAAAAATGGAATGCTTGAACAAAAACTTAAAATACAACTAATACAAACACCAAAAGGAAATAGACCACCAACTGACTCAAAGCTTAGCTAATCCTGCAGGCAGTTCCTGCAGGTTTTAAGACAAAAGTTTGGTCAAGCAAGAAAGCAGGATTCTCTGTATAAGCAAACACTAGCTACAGTGCCTCTAGGAGAATCCATTAGATTATACCGACCTGCTCATCCTTGCCTTTAGAGATAACTAGCTCTATTCAATAAACATTCAGCTTTCCAGAAGAAAAAGATTCATGCCATAAAAAAAAAGATTCTCACCATAAAAAGATTCTTTTTTTTTTTTTAAAGGGGGGTGGGGGGAAGAGTCTGAGACCGTTCAAATACCCATTTACTTCAGAAGTATACTTGTAATGCCAACAGCCTGCCTCTAATCATGAACAGCAGGAAAACTCTGTAAAGGACCAAGAATTTTACTGCCCTCTGCAGCTTTTCCTTTGCAAGGGCAAAACGCCACCTATTTCGGGGAGATAAACTGATACCGACTGTCACCTGCTGCTGTGACACATTTTTCTTCCCAAAGCCTGGAAACCCCACACTGAGCACGCAGAAAAGACATCCGACCAACCAAACTTCACCTTCCTTAAAAACGAAGGCTGTGCTGTCCCAAAAGCTTCCTTGAGAAAATGGGTCAAATGCTCGAAAATGATATCATGCGGGAGGGAGGGGGGCAGCACAAGGAGGGGCACGGCCCCTGCTTACTTGCAGTAAAAATATTACTTCAGATACAGGTACCGACTGCATTTTTGTGCGGCGATTCAAACCCTGCCACTACAAAGGCCACCACGGCCAAGCCGCCAGTTGGAAGAGAGCGGAGCCAAGAAATTAAGTGAATTAAACTCGATGCGCTTGTTGACTCAGTTTTCGCTCCATCAGCCGCGCGGCCGCTGCTCCAGCGCCGCGCTAAATATCGGGCAGCAAAGTTCGGGCGGGGGTTCCCCGGCCCCCGCCGCCACCTCGGCGCCTCCCGCCACCAACTTTCCGCCGCAGGAGCTGCAGCACCGGCTCTCGGCCGCCCCGTCCCGTCCCGCCCCGTCCGGCTCGGCTGCGAGTGCCGGCTGCGGCGATGCCAGCGGGGCGGCGGGAGAGGGGATGCCGGGCGGCGGCAGCGGGGATGCCCGGGAACGCGGGGATGGCGCGGGTCCCGGACCGGGAGGGCGTCTCTTACCAGCCCGGAGGCGAAGAAGACGGCGAGCAGAGCTAGGCAGGCGCCCATCACGATGAGGAGCAGGAAGACGATGAGCGGGTGCTGCTGGCTCATGCAGTAGTAGGACTCGTAGAGCCAGTCCCGGGAGCGGGACTGTTCGCCGCTCGCCCCGCAGCCGCCGCCCGCCTGCTCTGCCCGCTCCAGCAGGTAGCGGCGTCTCCTCCTCATCATCATCGCCTCTTGCCACATCGGGCAGAGCCCGCGCAACTCCCTCAGAGCCGCCGCTGCTGCAGGAGGCAGCCGGGGAGTGGAGCGGGGCGCGCTCCCGCGCGGGAGGCGGAGAGGAGGAGCCGCGGCGGCGGCATGGGCACGGTGCGCCGGGATGCCGCGGCCGCCGCGCAGCCCGCCCGGGGCTTGGTGCGCCTCCGGAAGGCGCCACCCCGCACGCACATGCCTTGCCCGGCTCCCCCGGAGGCGGGGGCGGCAGGCGCGCTCCTCCTCGCCGGGGAGGGCAGCGGCCGCCCGCCCAGAGCAAGCGCCCCAGGGCGGCGGCGGCGGCGGCGGGAGGTGCCTTCGCGGGCGACCGTGAAAGCCGCCCCTGCTTCGCGCCCCTCCGCAGGAGCGCCGGGAGATGCCCCGGGGGTCGGGCCACCTGCCCCGACCTCCGCCTGCCTGGGGCCGGGGGCCCTCGCCGCCCGGAGGGGCGCGGGCCCGCCGTAGGTGCCGCTCCCGACGGCGGCCGTGAGGCGGAGAGCGCGGCGTGTGCCGCTCCCGGCCCGCCCCCGGCCGCCCCGGCCCTGCCCGGCTCCCGCGGGGACAACGCTGCCTTCCCCAGGGTGTGTGGCAGCACCTCCCGGCGCCGGAGGGAGAGACATTTGGAGATTGCTTTGAAATTACTCCCACGGGCGGATGGCTCTTGCAGGACTGTTTCACTGGGTACCTTTTCCGGAGGAGGAGTCCCCTTTTCAGAAATCATACCTCGATTTTTGTCAAAATGAGCATTCGAGTTAGAAAGAAGCGTAACACACATTTTCCCCAGCCTACCGTGTTCCGAAGGATTTGGTTAATTCCCATCAAAGCAGGGACTGGAAAGATGCTGGACGTCTAACGCAATAAAGTTATATATCTGTCATGCATAGCACTTACAGGCAGTTTTGCATCCCCTGCCCATTCCTTCCCTGCATGTCCCTCCCCACAGGCTGAGCCTGTCTCTGCCGTCTCTGATCTACCCTCCAGCCTCTGTTGTGGCTTTGTCACATCCTTAAACTCATAGAGGCTGCCAAAACGCTCCCAGGAGAGGAAGAGACCAGAGCAACACAGATGCTAATGGGCCTGAATGTCCCAAGGGTGTGTTCTGGTGATCAGAGTAATGTTAGAAGCAAGAGGGACTTGGGAGTACTGTGCTGCTACCAAAGGTGAAAAACTGGAGCTAATGTAAGTGATCATAAATTTTCATAAGTGAGAGACATAGAATAGAGGGCTGACCATTAATCAGGTGGAAGAGAAGGCACGTAACTGGGATGGTATAGACCAAAACTATATGGACTGTGAACTGATTTATGTTTAACACCTAAATTCCGCACCACTGACTTTTCTATCCAGAAAAAGAAAAGCTGGGTCCTCCACAAGTGTAACAATGCAGACAAACCAATAGCACATACAGGTCCAAAGCCCTCTCCATATATACGAACTTCTTAGATTCCTCAGGTTTTTAAATGGGATGAGACTTGAGCTTTCCTGCCCCCTGTTCCTCTCAGCTGGCTGGATGGAAGAAAAGCTGCTTGTTTTTCACTCTTCTTTCCCCTGAAGCACTTTCTGGGGCAGGAGGAACACAGAAGGGAGAAGTGGAAAGTTACAACAGCACCCACTGGTTTGGGAGAGAGAGGGTGAAGAACTCTCAAAAGCAGCAGTGATAAGATTGAAGGATGAACACAAATCTATGTGGGGAGAACATTCTGGCAGAATTAATTGCTGGGAAGGAGTTAGTAGAGGTGGGTGTGAGAATTTTTGCAACATGAAAAGGCTTTACTTGCAGTCACTTCAAAAATTATGGAGTTGGCCACCCTCACTGTCACACACATACATAGTGAGATAAGCACAGGGAGTTTAAAAAAATCAAGAGCCAAACCAGAATTACAACATAAAACCTCTTTGAAAAGCAGATCTCAGAATTTGGTATTTGAAGGCATCCATGTTTTGATCTCTTAAAGGTGGAAAGACCAGTATCGTGTACACAGTTCTTTAAAATTCAAGAATAATTCCATGATCCTTTAACTATTCACAAAAATGTAAAAGATCTGAACAGGCAAAATAAAGAATGTTCTCTGTTCCATGTATACAACAACCATCCTCGCAAAAGCACTTGAAACTTAGACAGTATATTAATACAGGTGGTAGAAGTTGTCTTCTCCCCCCATCTGATTCTGCTTTAATAGCTTTCCACTGCTTTCCATCTCCCTAAACCTGAACAGGAAAAGCCATTCCAAAGAGTTTACCATGATGATCATGTCATTTCTTTGTTATTTCAGTAAGATCTTATGACTGTAACAGCTAATTCCTCATTATATTAATCTCATGCAATTTCTCAGGAAATAAAATTATAATTGCACAGCAAAAACTTAATTAACCCAAAGGTTGCCCAGTGGTATCTCATGCCTTTCAAAAACAATGGGATAAGCATAACTCTCTTCTGAAACACCAGACATAAGGTGTTTCAACAGCAGAGCAAGAGAAACTTTCATGGTAACAAGAGGAAGCAAAATAATCTTTTATAAACATCACCTCCAAAGGGCACAGGAGCAGGCAATTGCTCGGTGTTGCAAGTCAAACGGGTGAGGCAGAAGGCCAGCTTGGCTGAACAGGGATCTTTTTTCGGAAGTAAGATGGAAAAGGAAGGGGTATGGCCAGTGGAAGTAAGGTCAGGTGACGTGGGAAGAATACCAAGATGCTGCTTGGCACTGTAGGAAGAAAATTGGTGTGGCTAAAGCTCAGCTGGAGTGGAAGTTGGCCAAAACTGTAGGGGAAATATAAAAACGGGTTTTTTGAATGTATTCATGTCAACAGGCAGAGCAGAAATAGCATTGGGCCATTAGAGGATGAGGATGGTCACCTCCCAAACAAGGACATGGAGAAGGCAGAAGTGTTTAATGCATTCTTTGCCTCGGTCTTCAGCATGGGTGACGGAACAAGGGGATCTCAGTACCCTGAGCTGGAGGACCATGACTGAGAGAATGATCACCTCCCAGTCAGACCTGAAATTGTGTGGAGCTGCTGTTCCAGCTGGATCCCTAAAAGTCTACAGGGCCTGATGGGATTCATCTGGGAATCCTCAAGGAGCTAGCTGATTTCATCCCAAAACCTCTCTTGATTTTTGAGCAGTCTTGGGAATACAAAGTGGTCCTATCTGACTGGAAGCTGGCGATTATTGTCCTGATTTTCAAGAAGGGCAAGAAGGAGGACCCCAGAAACTACAGGCCTTTCACTTCAGTGTCCAGTAAAATCATGAAACATATTATTCTGGAAGGTATTGAAAAGCACCTACAGGACAATGCAGTAGTCTGTCACAGCCAGCACAGCTTAAGTCCTGCTTGTGAAACCTGATTTCCTTTTATGACAGGGTCACCCACCTCGATGATCTAGAAACACCATTATATGTAATCTTTTTGGACTTCAGCAAAGTTTTTGATACCTGTCGTTCTGATTTGGGACAGCAAAAGGAGAGAAGAACAACACAGGATCCAGTCTCAAGACAAAGGAGAAGCAATCTTTATTTTTCACTCTCCTTTTTATAGACAGTTCTGAGAAAAGAGACATGATTGGACACTCAGAACACAAGTTAGAAAAACACCACCTGTGAAAACTGTTTTCCTCTTCCAAGGACAGTTTTGAATCTTCCTCACACTTCTCAGGAAAGTGAGAGAGTTATTTGATTCAACTTCCCATGCCTTCTGCCCGACCTCTTGCATTCAGCATCCACAGATAGCTCCTGAAGGAGATGAGCAAATATCACAGCAAAGCTGTGATTTGTCTTGTCTCACAGTATTCTTCTGGACAAAATATCCAGCATACAGCTGGATCACCATGTTACGTGATGGGTGAGCAACAGGCTCACAGATCAGGCACAAAGAGTTACAGTGAATGGGGTCACATCACACTGGTGTCCAACTCAGCATGTTCTACAAATCTGATTCTACAATTCTATGATAGGTTTCCACTGGACTCTTTCATTTTCTTGTCCAGCTGATGGACTCCCCCGGTCTACTTTCCCTCTCCAATCTAGAAACCTGAATCTTTCAATTCATCCTTCAAACTTCAGCTAGAAACATCCCACACCTTAATGTCTAAAACCCTCATCAGTTCTTAGAGCAGGTCTCTAGATAGAGGCAGTGGTCCAATGGAAAAAAAAATACCCACACTGTCAAGTATATAATGACTGCAACATTCTATATAAGAACAAGGTAATCGAAACTGTGCAGCACCCAAATCTGAATTTGAACTTCTAATTTGAATGCTCTACTTTTTATTTAACATATTGACACTTTTTTTTTCTCCCCACAGGATGCATTTAATTAAGCGAACATTATTGCAGTTGAATGACAATTATGTCATTGCCAAAGTTGAAATGCCATATGTTTTTAGAGACCAATTACCCTAGGTAGCTGAAAATAAACAGCCTTACTTGGCTCAACCTGAAAGTTTGCTATGCCTCAGGGAAAAGGAAAGTACAGTGAATTTTGTAATTTGTGGTTGAAAAGCAAAGGATTTTCAGAAAAAAACCCTCTTCATGTATTCTACCTTATTTCTCTAAATGGGGAACAAAAGCAAAGCTAGCACTTACGATTGTCAGAAACTGTCTCCTGTGTACCCTTGGGACTCTAACATGAAAGAATTTGTTCCTTAGCCAGCTGGTGTCTAAGCATCTGTTGTACCCCTCTGGAGAAGCAAAACAACACAGAACAAAAGGTTGAGGTCCACAGCTGCTTGTCAAAGCAACTGTGAGCCAGAGGCATCACACATTGCAGTAGCAGATTAACTTAGAGAACTTGGTCCCTTCCAGCCTCAACTGTTCTGTGATTCCGTGTTATCACAGCTTATTTCCAGTGTCAAGGGATCTGTGATAAGTCTCATGGAAAAAGATAAATAGAAACAGGACATACAGGAGAATCTCTTGTTCCCTACATTGCTCTCTTTGCCACTCTGGCTCAATCTCCATCACCTCTTTCCTTCACTTTCCCTTCTCTGCTGTCTTCTACATGAGTGTTCTGGTCAGGATACAGACTAGCGCCCAGCAGAGACAGATCCTTTGTTCTCAGCTACTCTATTCAGCTGTAGGACAACCTGAGCCACAGGAAATAAATTGCAGGGAAAGATGCTGAATCCCACAATCCTGCAAGATGGCAAGCACACAAAAGAATCATAGCAATTAGCCTGGGCAAAGCACTGCTCTCAAGTCCACTGAGGGTCAAGTTTTCCCCCCTTGGCATCTGACCAGCAAAGCTGCCCATCACTGCAGCCTTGGCCGCCAGCTCCACCAGGGTACCTCACGCTGAGCTGGGATTGCAGGTCAAGTTGTCCTACCACTAAGATTTCCCACAGCCAGCATCTCAATGGCACTTCCAGAGCTTGGGTGTGGCAGCACGGCCAAAGCCAGGTCAGCCAGACCTGCTTAGGGTTGTGCTGGAGAGCCATCCCTGCCATGAGGTCAACGTGTGAGTACACCTGATGTGACCAGGGTCTTAACAACATTTTCTTGTCCACTAAGGATGCATAACTGTTGTTGTTTAAAACTGAAGGCTGCTATTTCTTACTGAATTTTTCTGGATTCATTTTACTGAGTTCAGTTAACGAGAGTTGCTCTTTCAAACCATATAACTGCAGCTATATGTTACTGTTGCTCTTCAAAAAATGAGGACACAATTTCCTACAGAAATATATTGGATTTCACACACCTGGAATGAGGTGAAATTCACTTTTGTTTTACATATAGACTTCCTTGAGGTGTTTAACATTGTTATTTAAGGTGCTAAATAAGTCTGACTGTTCTATAATTCCTTGTGTAATTTTTCTCCCTCCCCCTTTTTGAAGACAGTATCTAACTTTGGGCATCTCTCAGCCTCCATAAATTTTTAAGAGTGTTTACTGAAACGTTCTGAGGTTATTGAAGGAACTACTTGAGATGCAGATGATCTGAAAGTACCTCAGTAACCTCTCTTCTTGCACTATTTCCTCACAGATGGTGACTACTTTGGTCATCTAATCATAGATAACCTTTTTATTAAAGATTGAAGCAAAATATAGATCAGATTTTTAAAGGTTTTGGACCATCTGTTAGTAGCTGAATGGTGGGCCAACTATTTCCAAAGTCTCCTTCTTTCAAAAAGCATGTAAAAACAAAAAACTATCCAGAAGTGCATCAGTTTTCTCTCTGCTTATACCTTGGCCTTTCTTATTTTGATCATGCTATTCTTTACAGTCACTGTGTTAATATGACTTAGTTTCCAAATTCTAAATAATATTATACTTTTTCTGGTTTAAGGCATTAGCGTTCAATTATACACTTCCTCATCTTTCATATTGGGACAGTTTGCACTTAATGGCATTGCTTAGGAAACCACCTACACTTCCAGATAACCTGCTTTCAGGTGGGACATCTGGGGAAGGTGGGAGGAAAACAATAGAACTTTGGAAATTTGGAACTGCTCAGGTGGTTTTATAAAACTGCAAATCGACTGGACAAACTAGAGACAAGTACCATAGGCAGCTCAGGAAAGACCTGTTCAACATATAACTACAGTCAGAACACTTTAACAGCTTTCGAATTCATAAAGAATAAGAAAATAAATAATTTGGAACATACAATAATACTTCTATACTGAACAACTATATAGCTTCATCTTGAGTTGTATTACCCTACTTACCCTACCTCATTAAAAACATTGTAGAATTAGATTGTTCAGAGAACAGTTAATGAAAAACAAGGAAGAGTTTCTTCTATTTAGCAAATGTATAGGGCTGTTATTTACACAAACAAAACATAGGAGGAACCATACTAATGCACATAACATTACTTTAGAAAAGACTGCTTGGAATTTTTGTTTCCTTTATTTTGTTTTTTCAAGAAAAATGTTAGACTGAAAATTAAAGGAATGAAATGCAAAATTAGTAAGTGGCGTATGTTATTTCACTGTGGTAGTTAATCTGTCAGAACAGAACTCGGTCACAAGAGGCTTCTAAAACAAGAATTTCAGGGTAACAAAACCAATTTGGTTTTATATATTTGTCAAAGTAAGTTTGATAATTGTCAATAATGACATAAATTACGAGGAATATTGGTGCTGCTGTTTCACGATTAGCATCAGTGCAAGGCAATAGATGCAGAGATTAAAAAAAATACAAAAGGCAGATTATGTCAAAATGGGTTTCTTGCACCTTCTACTGAATAATGATGTGGCTAATTTTTTTTTTTTTTCCGATTCTCTAAGACTGGTTATTAGCATGGATTATTCTTTGCTGTCATTCAGTTGGGGTCAATGGTATTCTATTGAATTTAATTGATGAAAAGAAATGTTGATTTCCTGAATAAAGGTAGAGACCATCAATTAAAAGCCCACTGAATCACACAACAGAGTCTACATATTCTTCCTTCAATAAGGAAGGCATATATATAGTAAAATTATTTTGGTTCTAGACATTTCATTATGATCTTTACTCCATCTGCACAATCCGCTGAAAGTAAAAAAAAAAAAATGCACCTAAAGCAAACTTATAAGTGTGCAATGCTTCAAAATTATTCCAATGATTAAATCAGGGACAAGGCACTTACTGACCGATTCAGGTTAATCAGGTTAACTCATACTACAGAACAGAAACACATAAATCTAAATATAAAATGAGCAGCTGAAATAGAGAAATGCACGTAGGTAAATTCATGCCCAAGAAAACCATATTCATGTGTATCTAAAAAACCATTTTTGCAAAATCTCTGTATTGCTTCCATTTTTCCCTCAGTAGCTGTCATAGTTATGTTAAAGGAAGCTTCCTCCCAACAGAAGCTGCAAATGGCAGTGCAAATAAATGACACAATCCTGCAAAATTCAAGATATGAACTGAGTTCTGAAAATACTTTAAGGCAAACAAAAGTCTATACATGTTAATTCTGGGATTTCTGTGTGACTTTATGAAAGCTTGCAATTAATTAGTGAAATAGGTTTTTGCAAGTTGGAATGGCAAGTATTTTCCCTAGATGAAAAATTTCCTGCTTTTAATT
This sequence comes from Nicator chloris, assembly GCA_013400495.1. Classification (NCBI taxonomy): domain Eukaryota; kingdom Metazoa; phylum Chordata; class Aves; order Passeriformes; family Pycnonotidae; genus Nicator; species Nicator chloris. Next base: position 101,894 of record WAAE01022153.1, read on the forward strand.
TTATGGAATTCTTGACTCCAAGAAAGACAGTCTCAGCTCACGTTTTTACAATTATTGTGGTACTATTTATTTAATGGCCAAAGTTTTGCTTAGACTGAGAAAAAAACTCTAGGAAATGTTATCAACAAGTTAATATTTAATTAATTTATGTAAAAAAAATTGGACTGGACTTAAGCACAAAACTACAGGAGAGTTGAACATCACTCCAGATTTGGACCACAGGTAAATTTTATCCATAATTTTTCCACTTGCCAGGGCTATACTCTCTCTCACTCCTACAGAGGTCCTGCATTTCTTCCTCTCCTTCTTCACAGCTTCAGCATGTTCTGATAGATAAATGCTGCATGCTCCCTTTGGAGATGGAGCTGGCACTGCTTGCTTTCAGACCTCTGTTCTGCCACTGAGTGACCTTAGTAAAAACATGCTAACCGCAGAAGGCTTCCAGAATCGCGTGAAGCTGTGTGAGGTAATGGTTTCAGCTGCTTATTTGATAAGAGCACCCAGCTGACAGCAGAAAGTTGTAAGAATTGGTAACGTTCCAGGACCCAAGTCTGCAGACTTCTGCCAAGAGTAATGGATCCCAGGATTTTGGAGAAAGTGTTATTTCCGGAGTGAGGAAGGAGAGTCTGAGCTGCTGCTGAGGATAAGAGTCACTCTGGCCCTGAAATCCCCTGGTACTGAATGAGTGATAGACCGGGGTGCTGGAGTCCAGGAGGTTGGAGAGATTTTCTGAAGGGAGGCTTTGGGTGTGTGGGCTGAGTCAGGTCCTGGCTCACACCTTAAATAGAGATTGTGGGTTGGCAGCACAGCATAACCCTACTTAGCACTAAGGAGTGGGGAGCTGTAGAGCAAATGTCATTGGCAAACCCAGTCCAGCCCTTTGCCTTGCTGGTGAAACCTACCTCATGTCGGGACTGCTTCTCCTGTAGATTTGGATAAAAGATATTTATATTGATCAACAAAATATTCCAGGTTTAGAATTTTTCTTCAAACCAGCTGATGGATACACAACTGCATGTCCACAATGTGTATTTGGAGGGGAAGCTTATAAATAGCTGCTAAAGCACTGCTCAGATGTTTGAGCACCATCTTATCACTAAGAGTCTCTGTGTAAATTTTTCCATTTTTTGAGATCAAAATCTCAAAAAGTAAAGTACCAGAGACCTATCCATTTCACAGGAGCTTTCTCACTCCTTAGGGCTGAAAAAAAATAGCAGGGGACCTCCAAAGATGGTCTAGTCTGACCCTCCCTTCTCTACAGAGGATCATCTAGAGCAGGTTTCTCAGGAGTGTGTCCAGTTGAGTTTTGGGTACCTCCAAGAATGCAGACTAATCAACGCCCTTGAGCAACCTGTTCCAGTGTTTGATCATCCTTACACTAAAAACGCTTTTCCTAAGCAGTATTTGGGTTTTTGCATGTTGGTCCCATTGCCTCTTGTCCTTTCACTGAGCAGTACTAAGAGCCTTTCACCATCTTTTCTGTTATCTACCCCCTGTCAGGTATTTATATGCTCTTGTACCCCCCTGCACCTTCTCTTCTCCAAACTAAACAGTCTTGAGCTTTTCTCTGAAGACAAATCCTTCAATTGCTTAATTGACTTTGTGACCTTAGGTTGGACAGATGGCTTGGAACATTTGTCCAAAGTCCAGCATCAGTCCCCTGAAGAGTGGGAAAGTCAAAAGAGGGCAATAAACTGATGAAGAAATACCAGAGAATGCTTAAGCAACTCAGTAGAAAACAATCAAAGGCAACAGTGACAGTGGTGTAGGAGTATTTTGGAAAGTTATCAAGATATAAAGAAAAGGATATGAATTAGAAGGCAATCTAATAATGAATAAAATTAGGGTAAAATAATATAGAGTACAGAAATTATGCAGTTATAAATCACATCCTTCATAGTGAAGCAAGTTTATTAAAAAAACCCCAACAACATCAACAAAAAAGTCTGAAACAAAAGTTGGCCATTACCTATGCAGCTGAGACATTTAGAAAAGAGTGGAATTTGTAAGAGTAAGTTTAAGTGCAAGTAGAAATCACAAAAGACAATCAGAATTCCCAGGAGCAAAGCATGAAATCTCATAATTGCTGTGCTGATATACTTAGAGCAAGAAGAAAAAAAATTCGTGCAGTCTTATCTAATTCATAAACTGATTGCATTGGTCTGAAAATTTGAAAATATCCAAAGGAACAGGGAATGATAATTTGCTCAATTAAAGAAAAAAAAAAGAAAATAGAAAGGAAAAGAAAGAAACTGAATAAAAATCCTTTGCTATGATTACTATCTCATAGGCTAAGAAATCCTGGGTTTGCTATTACACTGTAGTTTTGTGATTTAAACAAAAGAGAAATACAGGAGTTTTCTGGATCTGTGAAAACTCCATGTCTTAAAATAAAAAATGTTCCAGTCATTGACTGTTTGGGAAATAAATAAAATTATAAAAGCTGAACAAATATTTTGGTTACGAAAAGTCACAGTAATACCTTATGAGGTTTAGGAAGGTCAGCACTAGTTTTGTCTGCTATCAATGCCTAATTAAGCTTGGGAGCTGCTTTCCTACCATTCTCCCTGAAGTAGCCATGTGTGTGTTGTCCCTTTGATCACCAAACTCACATCTCTGGCTGGAAAAAATTACTTTTTCCAATAAGGCTCATGATCTCAGTTATAGAAAAAGGGGATACAGTATAACAGAAATCAAGACCTAAACATATTACTCTTCCACAGACCCTATTTGATCTTAAACTCACTTAACTTATTTTAGACTAATAGGTTTTAGTAGGGAGAAGAGAAAGACCATTCAGGGCCATGTGTTTTATCTACATCAGTCTTCATGTCTGAATCAACAGCTATAAAATTGATATTAAATATAGAGTGGAGGAATTGTCCTGGTTTAAGTGAGATATTTCCTTATATTGTGCATAAGCAAAGTAAGCCTTGTTGCAGGATGCTGTGAATGCTAAATATTTGCAAGTTTTCAAGTAGTAACTTGAGAAAGATGTGTGCTGACAGAGGAAATCTGATGCAGGCCATTAGGATCAGAAACAACTTCCACTTCATAAAGTTCCTGAGCAACGAGTTCCTCACAGCCACAAGTAATCAAAGTCTGAAAGAGGAGTCAAAGGAGACACTACTACACTTTTTGTCCAATTTTTATACACCTTCCTGCTGCAGTCTTATAGTCCACCTGGTTTGGTGCTTTAAGTTGGTTTCAAGCATAGCTACAAAAAAAAATATGCCAAAAGGTTTTTTTGCTTTCTGATCAGATGACTGCCATCCAGATTGTTGTACCTGCAGCAGCCAAACTAGCCAGCTTCCAGGTGTCTGCTGCATGTCCTGTAGTTTTAGTCTTGTTTTATATGTGGTGTTGTCCAGCTTGTTTTAGCTTAATTATTGCATAGCTTTGTTCAACTATGTAATTCTTCTGCTTCTAAAGGTATCGTGACAATACAATGCACCAAACCTGAGTAACCATGGTATAACTAACTCCAGTGAAGTTGGGAAACATGAAAAAATAACTCTGAACAAACTCAAGGAGTGAACCTTCAACACTGTTTTCCTCTTAGCAAAAACTCAGTCACTGATAACTTCCTACAACAATCCATGGGCAGGGTGAGCGCCTAAAGGGCAGATACTTTGATTTTATTATATTACTAATGATCTTTAGTAGAATTAAGAAATATGGAATATATGTGCTTGTAACTGGACTAAGTGGTTGCTATATTTCATTAGACTGTTACAGCACTAGACCAACAATAAAGTCCAGTCATGGATCTTCATATAAGTTGTGATGTCTTATTACTCATCATGAACTTCAGTGCATAGTACTAAGCATGTCCCACTGGCCAGTGTTGAGACAGGTTCCTGGCACGGATGGACCTTGGATCTCACTCCATGGACTGATAAGAGGCTTTGCAAAAAATTATCTCAATGAAGTACTCAAACTATTCTCCTAGAACCAATCTGAAGTTTTCTCATCTTAGAGGGCAACACTCTGCATGCATTGTAATGCTCCTGCTATTATAATTGGAGTTTCTGGAGTGTCTCAGAAATTGTAGAGGATAGTCATTAAGACTGGTAATAGAAAACAGATATCTTTTCAACTAACAGATCGAGGGATGCAATTTAAGTTCTCACTCACGCTCTACTCTCATCCAAGGCTCCAGCTGTACAAAAATAGGAGTTAAATTCAGTAATACATAAACCATCACACAAAAGTGCGCTGCAAAGCCGTATCCTTTCCCTCTTTGACTCTTCTTAGAGAAGTACCTGTTAATTAACTGATGAACCAAAACAACACGGCCCTTATTTAGGGAAGCAAAACTCATCCAGAAGCTAAAAAAATACCTGCCTTTGCAGATGACTTCTGGCCAGTGAAGACAGGACTATGTTGTTCAAGAAAATTTTAGGTCAGATATTCCTTTCCTCCTTCTCCCCCCAGATTCCTGTACAGAAATAACACAAGCACAGTTACATCACAACAGGAACAGTCTTTCTTCTCTAAAAAAGACGGACATCCATAACAATGATAAAAAAGCACAAAAAAATATTAGTCTTAGCATTGTGCCAGCAGCTTTTAAATATGAAGAACTAGTTGGAGGTGAAACAATTTAAATTACACAATTACTGCAAGAAACCGTAATTTAAAGATAAGTTCATTTTTCTATTATTGTTGGGCCAATTCCTAAGTCTGTGTAAATACTGATAAATCCCATTGAAATAAGTCTCAGTCCTCAAAGGCAGCAAACACCTTGATAAAAATAATTTCTGGGAGACAAATATTTTCAGGGATGTTCAGCATTCCTAGGAGTGTGATTTATAGAAGTCCCCTGATCAAAAGAAAAGTCACATCCCTGGGGCTTTAGGTTTTCTTTCAGCCATACTGATTTCCAAAAAAAAATGTAGAAAGCCCTCTGCAGGAACACTACAGGTGGACTTATGTCACATCTATATTAAGTAACACTCAATTTATAAACTCCTGGAGTGTTCCTTGGCAAACAACTTTGTTCATTTGAGTTACTGCAAAATATTGAATATCTGAGAATATGCTTTTGGTGATCACAACCATTCATTACAGAGTGCAAAGCTGAATTTCCAATGTCAAGGACATAGTTTGAGAATTTTTTAACAGGTGGGATAACAGGTAGAGAAAGAATTGCAGAAAAAGTACATTTGTGAGATGCAAATGCCATATAAAGTAGAGAATCTCAGAAATTAAAGTGGAAGAGGTAATTAAATATTTTCTTCTGTTTATGTCAAAAGTCATTAAAGAGATTAAATGAAAATGCATGAAATTTCTGGGAGAAAAAACATCACCATTTTATAAGCCAGAAACACAGTGAGTGGTATAAACAGTCCTTGATAACATTCTAACACTCCTCACTCTCCCTCTCTGATAAGAACATATTTTGAGATAAAGACATGTTTTAAGAACAGCATCTGTGACAAAAAATTTAGCTATGACAGTTCATAGAGGATTTGCACCAACTCCCCACCCAGAACATACTGATGTTATTAATTACACTTTATCCTTTAGCTATCATTGTAAGAGAAAATGTGCTAAATACCTTTTAGCTTAAGGAGCAACTAAGTGAGCCTGGAAAAATGTTTTCATTAACACTGCGTGCTTTCTGATGTTTCAGACTGGGGTGAAGCATCAGTAGCAGAGAAGATGTGAGACTAAATGAATGATATATCTGGTACAGTGCCAAGGACTAAGTTTCTTCCAGTAGCACAGCAGGCCTCCTCACTGTCACAGGAAATCAGGCATGGGAAGGGAGGAACCATGTCTTGTATGGTTGAGTCTGAAGGTCTTCAGACCCGGTGAATTTTGACACCAAATCCTGGATTTGCATGGACACAAATTAAAAATGAAGTATATTAAGTCTTCAGCATGAGAATAAAACTTATTTTGATTTTCCAGGAGATGTGAGGATTGAAACCAAAAAGTTTAACAGAGAGTAAGTATTTATCCTGACTGAAATCCCATTTGGATAAATATATTCTCCTGGTAAGACAGGCATTCCTAATATAATATATTCCATGCCATATTTGCTATGGGTAGCCTTTTCTTTATCCCTCACCTATAAATAACTGTTTCTTTTTTTTATTACTTAAAATATTGTTTCGCTTTGCTTTAATGGGGGATATGATTATCATAACATTGTTACTGTTACTACAAGCAAGAGAAAAGCATTAATGCAATCACAAAGATGAAAAATCAAGTGCAGAAAATGCCAGAGCAGAGGCTGAAAGCTTTAACCACCCTCCAGGTATTTATTTGTATCCCCAGGAAACCATAACATACTATAAAACAATGTGGAATATCTTATCCAGTATAAAAAGCTTATATAAGGAACATACATTCTTCCTTAGTGTGTTTGCTTTATAGATTTGCCTGATCTAGAAAACATGCCACGTGTAAGAAAAATTGTAGATTAGCATAATATGGAAAGAATAGTTTAAATTTTAGAAGTTAAACATTTTATGCTTGAAGCTTTTATTCTGGGAAAAAAAGTGAGCAAGATTTATTGTGTGAATGGATTTCTAACTCGGAATGGCAAAAATGAAGTTGTAGACTAGTGCAGAATAGCTGCATAAGAAGGAGACATGCAATAAAATTGTGCAAAGTATGAAGAAAAAAAATAGTTGATATCAAAATCCACAGCAGTGTGAATTGTAGGTCAAGTGCTGTGCAGTCTACTGGGCTGTGGAAGAGTAAACCCTGCGACTTCAATGCTTTGTTGTAAAATTTTTGGCAGAAAGCATAAATTCATTGTGTAACAAAGGTAGACCCAGAAGTGTTGAGAATTGCATATTACATGTGGTAATGTAAATATTCATCTTCCCAGTGTCTGGGAAGGCACTTATAAGAAAAGGAAGCAAATTTAATTATTCCTGGGATCAGTACAGTTTATGTCACTGGAAAAAAACCCCAGCAACAAAAGGCACACAACATTTTTTGTAAGGATCAACTATGATGAATTAATAGAAAATGTACTTTCCCTCTGGGGGAAAAAAAAAAGAAAAACACAGAAGAAAAATCTGGACCAGTTTAAAAAGGTGAGTAGAAAAATGAAGAGTAAAAAAATGTGGCATGAAATTATGTATAGGAAATGTAACAGTTAAAACTTGTGTTGAAAAATTATTCTTTTCATTACTTGAGTTGTAAAATCAAACCAAAGACCTACTGAATGTGAGGGGATGCTATGACAGGTCCTGTGGAGATTAGCATAAGTTTTTTCAGTCAGTTGCAATCAGATAGCTATCAAAGTAAAGATAATTGAGGAAAAATTAGGAGTCCATTTTGTAATAGAGAGGGAATATCTCGGTAGAAAAGATGCTTTCAATTCACCTAGACCTGATGCAATTTCATCCTAGGCACTGAATCGATGATATCTGATTTCTGTCCATGAGCATGTAGCAGACTTCAGCGAAAAAATATAGTTGAGTAAGGTTTTTAAATCTATCTCAGATGGTATTCTCATATGCAAACCAGGGGGAAAAATTCACATATTAAATTATTATAGAGTGGTTACAGAATTGCTAATGCTCAGAAAGTCTCCACTGAGACTATTCTAACTCAGTATCTGAATGATTGGAGCAATCTAGATAGATCCTGTGCAAGTCTGTCCTAAGTCTGGTTCATATTTTCACATGTAGCCTGGGGATGAGAGAATAAAATGGTTTATTAAATCTGCAACTGAGATCAAGCAGGAAGAGGACTCAAGTTATATCTGAAGTGAAAATGAAACTTAAACTGCTGGGGATATGATACAAAAAGGTAAAATTCTGCTGTGCAGAGTGAAACACATGATGCTGCCTGTAGGTGGGAGAAATCCACACAGAAAACAAAAAACCTCTGGTCTGGTACAGACATGCAAAAAGGAATCTAAAGGTTGTTGGTGCCCCATTCAGCACTGGGAAGGCAAGGGCTAGAGCACTCTGTTCAGAGCCTGGCACTGCTGTTACAAGAGGAGCTAGACCAGAGAGAAGATAATCTATAGCAGAAAGCAGATTGCATAAAAGACTGGAAAATGCTGAAGGCAACTGGGAGAAATAGAATGAAAAACCTCTCATAATTGAAGGAACAGTTGGTTCACATGATGAACAGGGAGAGAAGTAATGGACTGTAGGTTTAATGGGAAAGATTTTAGCAACTCTGTAGGAGACTTTTTTTTTCTGGTCTAGAAAGATTCTTGCATCACTGTAACAAGTTCAAGAGCAGCTGACAGGATGTGAACAATGGTAAATGATCTTGTTCTGGACCATGGGATGGGCTAAATGACCTCTTGAGTCTTCTCTTCCAGTCCTATGATGACTGCTGCAATGGTGTGACCATGAAATTCAGGTAGTTGCAAGTTCTGTACTACATGGTTGGTTCTGGTACCTGGAATCTTTAATGTGACTTGGAGATATGTGATAAATAGAAATACTGTTTTGGAAAAAGCTTGGCTCAACATAGTCTTCATTTGCACAGACTATTGGCTTGTCTACTAAGATATTCTGTGTTTTGTAGACTTTAAAAATATTTCACCAGGTGGTGCTGTTACACATAACCTTGCAAGCCTTACCCTACCCCCCACGGGCACATGGCAGTCTTGGGAAAGCATCTGGGTTGTGCAAAGGTGTCCCCAGAGGCAGAATTATGTTTAGTCTTTGATATAGCTGAAGGAGTTGTGGAAAGAGAGATTGTCTAAAAGGCTGCTTAGCAGGCTTACTTTTGGACTGTGTAAAGGGTATGGTGAATTCTGTATGTGTATATAAATGTGTCTGTGTGTATGTAGATTTTATAGATATATTTCTCTCCGTCCTTCAAAGTCCTGGATATGACAACAGAAGGATCATAGAGCCTCTGAGCAGAATGCTGCCACCCATGAATGGTGCATATACAGCTGTAATATCTAAACATATTCCCTGCAAATGTACTATGAAAAGCACAATTAAGATTAATTCATGTAGGAACTATTTTTATTATACAGCACAACACAAGTGTTCTATGTTGCATGGATAACAAATATAATCTTTATATTTATTTAAATTAAACCAACCAGCTTTGGGAAACTGTATAATTCTGCTTTCTAAATGCAGAAAATGCTTATACTGTTGTCTTAGTGTTCTCTTTTATAAAATGAGGACATTAGGATATATTAATAAAAACATAGGATACATAAAAACCTTCACTAGAACCATGAAAAAAATAAATCATAGAATCTATAAATCTAATCTGGAAGCAACTTCAATGATCATCTAATCCAAACAGGTTCCTGGTCAAAGGAACCACACTCAGATAGATCAGTTTGCCCAGGGCCTTGTGCAGGTGAATGGATGGAGATTCCACAATCTCTCTGGGCAATTTCTTCAAGGGTTTAACAGATTTCACATGAAATTGCTTTCCTTGAATCTAATCAGACTCTTTTGTGTGCAACTCAGATATATTAACCCTATGCAATGCATTCTCCATTTTTGAGAGGAGCCTGGCTCCATTTTCTCTATGCCATTCTATTAAAAACTTAAAAAAAAAAAAAAGTAGGAAACTCTCTTGACTTCTCATCCTAAGGCTGAAAAAACCCTGTTGTCTCATTCTCTCCCTCATGCATTCCAGCCCTAATCAGCTCCACTGGACTCACTCTGGTATGCCAACATTTTTAAGATGCAATTTCTGCTGCTGTGGTCGCTGCTTGTCCTGTCCTCAGCTATCTCTGAAAATAATCTGCCAGAGCTTTTTCTACATGTGCTAATTGGATAGTTCAAAACAATAAGATGCCTCCTCATCCTTTTCTTCCCATGAGAGTCAAAGAAACCAGTTCTCCTCAGCTCCCTCTCACATGCCCTGTGCTGCTGTCCCATAAGCGTTTTGATGACTCTCCACTGGACTCACCCAGGGCAGCAATGTCCTTCACGTACTGAGAAGCCCACAAGCAGTCCAGCTGTGAACAGCCCACATAGGAAGTATCACCACCCTTGACCTTCTGACTGCACTCCTCCTCTCTTGTTGTCTGTCCTTGCTGTAGGGACACCTAAAAGAAACACTGCTGCCTCATGTTTATTTTACCTTCTTCTTGTACATCAGGATTTCTCACCCCTTTCCTGCAAAGCTGCTTTCTAGCCAGTTGGTGCCCAGCCTGAGTTGCTGTACAGTTACTCCACATAAAATTGTAGGACCATGAATCTGTATTTGTTGAACTTCATGAGCTTCCTCTCAGCTTACCTGTCCAGCTCACTGAGCACCCTCTTGATAGCAGTCCTGTCCAGTGTATTGATCTCCATCTTTTCTAGTCCTTATCCTACCAAATGGACTACAAGAATACTCTGTGATACTATATCAAAAGTCAAGGTGAATGCCCTGTACTTGCTATTCCCTTCTCACAGAATCTGGCATTATTACAGGTGGGCAGGATTTCCTCCTGCTAAATCTATGCTGGTTTTTCCCTATCACCCTCCTGTCATACAGCCCTGGCTAGGGCTTCCCGGAGGGTTTGTTTGCAGTTCTGTGGACTGATGTTAGGCTGGAGGTCTGTTACTATTTTGGTTTGCCTTTCTGATCTTCCTGAAGATGGGTGTAATATTTGTTTTTTTCTGCTCATAAGGAACCTCCTTTATTTGCCATGACCTTCCAAGGATGATAAAGCATGGCCTTACAATGACTGTGTTCAAATCCCTTAGCAATCTCAAGTAAAGTCCATCTAATGCTGTGGATTTGCATGTGCAAAACTGACTTGATTACTTCCTAATTTACTTCCTGAACAATGGATAATGCTATATTCCCAGAGACTCTGCCAGTAGGCTCAGTGACCGAGGAGGCCTGAGAGCAGATATTTTTGGTGAAAACTGAGACAGTTAAAAAGCATTGGGTGCCTTGGCCCTTTGTGTTCCCTTGTGTGTTGATGGACATACAGAAGTTATCATTCCTATCCTTTCCATCTGTTCTTAATTTGAAGTACAGCTGGGCTTTGGTTTTCCTAACTCCAGCACTGCTTGTTTAGGTAACATCTTTATATTTCTGCTGAGTAGGACATCTCTGCCTGTCATGGAGTTCCTTCTGATGACTGAGCTCCATCAGGGAGTCCTTGTTCCTGTTGACCTTCTCCACGTGGAGAGAATGGCCTGTTGTTTTTTGAGGAGGATACTTTTGAAGAACTACCAGCTGTCCTGGGTTCCTTTGCCCTTTAGATCATTTTTTCAATGGAATTTTTGCTAAAGAGATCTCTGAACAAACTGCATTCTAACAGCTAGAAGTCCTTGGTTCTGATCTTCCTATTGTTTTGCTCGGTTTTCTGAGGATTTTAAAAGCCAGGATCTCATGATTAATGCAGACAAAGCTTAAACTCAGCCTTGCTGTTATCTGGCAAATTAATTTGCAAGTAACAAGTTATACAGAGCATCTCTCAGTTTTGTATCTACATTATAACCTCTATCTAGGATGGAAACTGGGGATTTTTCCTTTCCCTAATTACTTGTTAAAAACATATTAACCTTTAAATTACAGACAGCAAATAGACAGATCAATAAATATTCAATCTGTTTCTCTTTAGAAGCTTGAAATAAAAGTCATAGGATAATAGGATAATTCAGGTTGGAGAGGGCCTCAGGAGGTCATCTCCTGCAGGGTCAAAGCTGCTGACCACAGAATAGGGTGAGCTGTGAGGTCAGACCGTGTTACTGAGGGCTTGGCCCTGTCCCCTGTCTGGTCCTGAAAGTTTCCAAGGCTGGAAAGAGCACACAACTTTTTATATAAACAGGTTCGCTGCTCAATTGTCCTCATAGTGGGCATGTGGTCTGAACATGTCTTGATTCAACTTATGCCTGCTGTTTGTCATCATCTCATCCCTATGAGCAGCTTGGCTCCATCTTCCTAGTACCTTCCTCCTGGAAACCATCAGACAGCTCTTAGATTCCCCCAGATCTCTCTCTTCTCAAGGCTGAATGAGCCCTGCTGCCTCCACCTGCCCTCATTTTGTGCCAGCAAGTTCACCAGTTACAAGTCTGTTTGCAGCACTCTGTGACACCAGCACCAAGCTCTCAAATGTCAATCAGGAAACTTCTAGAACCTACTTGGAGGTTGGAAATCCCACTTTGGTAGCAGATGCCCTGGCAGTCTGGCATTGCACAGATGAATATGGCAGTGGCTAAAACCGCTGTGGGAACCCAAAGTGATGTATTTAATCTCTGAAATAGGAAAAAAAAATTTAAAAGGGGCAAAAAAAAGGTGGCAAAACAGCACAGTACCTTACCAAATTTTTCAGAGATTAAAAATGTTAGGGAAGGCATCATTATAAAATACAATAAAAAATTTAAAGGCTTTTTGTCTTTTATGAAGTTAAACAGTGTAGACCATCTTCTTAATTTCTTAAAGGTAAAAGGTAGGCCATTAAATGTATCAATAATATCAGAGATATCATTTCACTGCAAAGAAAACTCTGACTGAATTTCTGAATTGCTCTATTGAGTCCAGCTGTTTACAATTTGGCCATAGGACAAATTTATTATTTTCTTCATATAAATTAATATGTTCTTGTTTATTAACTCATCCTCACATATGGAATGTTTTTCCCCTAGTTATGTCTAACTATGCTCAAAGTATTATATATGACAGCATTATATCTTCCTGGTGATGTATTTTATCACAATAAGCAAATGTTATCTTCTTCCTTTGGATACAGAGAAAGTAAAATAAAATATATCATATTTAAATGGTCACGACTGGTTCATGACTGTAGTGATTGAAGATCAGTACACTATCCAATCACTTAAAATTAATTTCTCATACTATTGATTAAGCTGGATATAAATAATACAGATTTTTGAGTAATCCTTTAGCTGAGGGATGAGTTTCACAGATTTTTTCATTTATATGAGCTGTATGACTGAGGACTTCTAAATGGGTGGAACTCTTTACCTGCA
>WAAE01022154.1:0-17645 GCA_013400495.1 Nicator chloris
GTGTGTGTGTGTACATATAAATAATTTATATACACATATAACAAATGGCTAATAAGTCTTTAAGTGCTCTTTAAGTGTTACCCCACAGATTTAATAGTAAACTTTACCAGGAAAGATAACACAGGCACTCTGGCTCACATCTTTCTTTTCTGAACATTGGTATTTTCTCTCTTATGAGTGTTAACATTTCTCCAGCCAACACGAAGTGTTTATGCTGCAGATAAATCTGGAAAGAGGAAGCCTTGTCTGCTCTCATGGCTGTTACACAGACAGAGTTTTCCTTGTGGTTTGATTTAACATGCAGCTATGAATGCTCTCTGTAAGTAACAAATCATTACACCTGCACTGAGTAAATATAATACAGCTCACTTTTGCCAAAACATGATGGGTTTTTCTCTCCTGCTTTGTACTTGCTTGAACGCAGTCCAGGTCAGGAAGTCCTGAAGATCAGCCAGTTTGTTTCCAGCCACGACTGTAGTTCTTACCAGATCCTTTCATTCAGAATACCAACAGAACCAATAGAGATATTTCTTTTTCTTTGTATTTTTTTTTCCCTTTTTTTTTGTCTGTATGTGGATCTTTAGTCTGCTTGGATCTTTAGTCTGCTTACAGCACCTCTGGTGGTGATAAGATATTGACGAAAAAAACCCACACTAATATTTTACATGACTTTTTTTTTTACAGACCAAATTTTTCTGGTGAGGTTGATGCTTAAGAGGCAGCAGTATAACCCAGGCATGTTGATTTCTCTAGGTCAGCTATTTTTGTTCTACAGACCTACACAGGAACTTAAGGAAAGAGCAGTGCCAGAAGTAAAATCCTGCTTATAAATACATTTACATTGTGGCTGTGCCTCTCCCATCCCTCCTTAAAGGTGGTAGCAGGGCTGTAAAAACCTGCTCAGTCACGAGGGTGAGTTTTTAATTGATAGAGCAGAACTCCCTTCCACTTGCTGACTAGTGCCAGCTCTCCTGCATGATAAGGCTGCAGGGCATTATCTGTATTACTGAGCTGCCCTAGACCCACAGATCTTAGTTTGGGGTTGAAAGAGAATGTTAATGAGTACTTGGGGACACACAGCTGCTGTTAAATAGGAGTGAGGTTATTTTTGTCTTGGTTTGGTTTGTGCTCTCTATTTGGTGAGAACAAGACAACCAGATTTTCAATAACATTAGGAAAGCTTTACAATAATTGTTGCATGAAATCCAAAATACAGCCAGTTGTTCTGTAAGATTCAGAATCAAAACATTCTTTTTTAAAATCAGACAAGTTTTAAATTAAAAACATTTTGTTTGCCTTTTTTTTTAAATCTCACCTGATCCTCTGATACAACTGTGAGAGCTGGAAACTATCTGAGACTCCAGGGTTTAAGGAAAACACCAGGCTGATGAAATACTTTACAAGTAGCAATGATGTTATACACTTGCATTAGCAATTTGTTTTTAATGATGCTATGCTTCTGTAGCACATGAAGCATGAGAAGTATCTCCACTAGGAATGACTCAGGGATTAAATGCAGTCAGGGGATTAGGTTGGTGATGCTTCTCACAGGACTGCAGGGAACCTCAAAAAATCTCAGGATGGGGCTAGATCTGTTGGAAACAGAAGTGGTGATCTGCATAGTAGGAGGTGGCTTGGAAGCTGTCTCAGAAAATGGTTAAGAAAAATTGCCAGAGATGCTGCAGTAGTGGTGGTGGTGGTGTGTTTCTGTGCAGTGTGACACTGCTAACATAAATTCAAAGGGACTATGGGAAAATTGTTTGTGCTAAGAATAAAATTTGTATAAAAATAGATGGTGAAATAAAGAGCATGAAAGTAGACACTTCAAAAGATATTTCACAGCAAGTAATATTTCACATTAATAGTTTCACATGAGGAATTACACTGTATTTTAGGGCTTTTTCTTCAATTTATCATTCTGAGAGACTTCTCAGAACATTTCTTTATAGCTTCTGCCAAATTCCAGTTGCAAACCAATCTCATAAGGGAAGCAGGAGTTTATGTTGCTAATTAGTAAGGCCAAGTTGAAGATGAGCTCAAAGTCCCAGATGCAACAATAAATTGCTCTAATCTCTGTTAAGAAATGGGATCTCCTTTTTCTGCTGCTCCTACTCAGTCAAACTAATATATGGAAACAATGCTGTTGTGCTGGGAGGTTAGGTCAAGATTCTGTCCAATTATAGCAAAAATAAGTTTTTCAAATTACAAGATTATGTGCTTTAAGTCCTCATTACCGGAATTGAGGTTACCCCATTGGATTGTGCTCTACAAAGCAGCCAATCTTCTTGGAAGAAGCAAATGTCTTTAATCTTGATGTCAGGGCTCTGGAGCCAAAGTTCTCCAAGTCCTTTTCTCTGTCATTGACACAGACAAAAGCTATGGGATCTTGAGAAGAAATTGTCAACACACTGGTTTTCAGTGACTGGTTTTCTCACAAGCATAAGTGGAGCCTAGCAGACACTTTGTTCTAGATTAGGTATCTCCCACAAAACTTGGGAAAGAGCAAATGAGTGCTCCTCAGTGGAAAGCAACCTTGGTTAAGCAGTGTATGACAATTATTTATACCAAGCTGACAGAGTTTGTAGTGATGCATTTGAAGACCATTCATGTAATCAGTCCTAGGAGCTTTGTTCAAGAGGTAGTAAAGGGACAACATGCCAGCGACACCCCATAAGCCTTAGACTAATTTTTGAGAGGATGTCTGACCAATTCCATCCTTAGCTGGATAGAAAACCAACATGTGCCAACAGCATGCAATGTCTGCAAGCAGCAAGCGTTATCCAAATGTTTTTAGGGGGCCATGGTATAGAAAAGTGGTGCTGTAATACTTAAAAGTAGGCAGTTTCATCTTCTAGACAACAACCAGGCTGACAACAATATACAGGAGCTGTGGCATTTCCAGCAAACAGAGATGTGGCCTAACAGCCTAATCAATGCATTTAGGAAGGCTGTGAGTTTTGCTCTTTGAC
The DNA here is from genome assembly GCA_013400495.1 of Nicator chloris. NCBI lineage: Eukaryota > Metazoa > Chordata > Aves > Passeriformes > Pycnonotidae > Nicator > Nicator chloris. Next base: position 2,970 of record WAAE01022154.1, read on the forward strand.
CTAGATGTTCATCACTTTTTATTACTTGCAATTCTGTACCAGCAGATCAGATTATCGTCATTAGGCGTTACCATAGCATGATAACCCACGGGTCAAGGCTTCACTCTGCTGGAAAGTGTGGAAGTATAACCAAGTATGATCTCTGTCACAGAAGCCTCTAGTGGGCTATTGGCTGGAAAGGTGATAAAACAAACAGGCGTGGGGAGTAGAGGTAACTGAAACAGTGCCGAGGCAGCAGGATAACAAGGATCACATCAAACCAGGTGTTGTCTTTTATCCTTATGCCAAGTACCATTGGAATACAAAGGTAATTTATCCTTAATCTCTGTCCTGTACACTTATCCAAGTCACCTAGTAAGGGAAAAAATGTTGAGTATATCCCAGGTACTCCTCTATCAGAGAGAATTTTTTTCCCACCAATTATGTATTAATACTTTTCCACCCTAGCTACAAAAAGACTTTACTGTTCTTGTTTCGAAAGGAGTAGATTTGTCATAGCCTCTGCTTGTTCAAATTTTCCTAAAGCCTCTTTCTATTAAGCTACATAGTTTCTCTCTGTCCAGTAAATTTGTGGCCTTCAATCTTGTAGAGTTTTGGTGGTTTTTTTAATATGTTTTTAACCAAGGAACACGTGCTGTTTTTGATGCACATGTTGACCCTTTCAACCCATTGATCACTTTTCTTATTTTTCTCTGCCCTCCTGATACTGCTAGCGTCAGAATTGTTTTAACTATGTAAGGACTGGGACTCATTGCAATAATTGCTGCTGGCAGGGTTTCAGGTTCTAATATAGTCAGTGATCTGCATCTCTTCAGCCCAAGACAGGATGCCTTTGTATGTACCTGCTCTCTTCTGCTCCCTTGCTGCAGTACACTCTCCAAAGCAGTGTTGTGTGCTCCCTGGATGTAATACGCTTAGCAGGAAAAATTACAAATTCATCAAAACTGGCCAACAATACTAACTTTAAGCACAACATTCCTGCAAGCTTTAAAAATTTCCCTTGAAAGCAAGCCAAGACCAGCTGCAGGGGTGAAAGGCAGGGTGGGGAGGGAAAAGCCAGCAGACAAACAGACACTTGGGGAACTTAATAGAAAGCCTCGTGCACTTTCTTCAGTACAAACACTGTACAGTCTCAGAGGGGAAGAAACTGCCACTTCTCATTCCTATGAGAGGTTTGCTGGACTAAGTGGAAACTACAGCTGCAGTGTGCCCTCTTATGGCAACACCAGTTGCTTTCTCTGTTCCACACAAAGGTGTTACAGGGGGGAGGCAGGGGTTGCTTTGGTATATTTGTTTTTCTCTTTTTATTTTCCCTGAGAAGAGATATGTGAGAAGAAAGTGTTAACTCTGTATGGTGGAGCATGGCTAGAAAAACAGGCTTGAAGCTTCTTGTCCCTAGCACTAAGCAGTGCCTCATCTGCCAAAGAAGATGAACTAGTGAACAAAACTAAAAGAGAGGCTAAATATCATCATTTGGTGATGAGACATAGCTTTCACGCTAAGGTATATGTGAAGTGAAAACAGACTGGTGGTTAAAGGCACTGCATTTAATAGATAGCATCTAATTAGTTGACAGAATGTTTCTGTGCTGGCTCCACTGCAGTTCTGCACTTTCCTCTGCAGTGCTACTGCATTTCAAGTAAGAATGTTGAGGAATACATGAGGTCCAACTAGCCGGGCTCACAAGCTGCAGACTGAGATGCAGCTTGAAATGCAGAGCTCTGGGTAGGAGCCTGAGAAGAGAGGCCATGACCTGCCAGCCTTTGGGATAACACAGGGAATGCTGGTGGGTGACACCAGCCAGGTGAGTGCACAGGGGAAACACAGGAGAGCCGGGAATTGCAGCATTTTGGGTAAAAAAGGAGATGAAAACCAGTGAGCCTGCAAGGTGGATGGACACAGAGAGGGGGGCAGGAGCCAAAGACTTGGGAGGAAGAAGAGATTTCTGGAGACTGTGAGGGTGTAAAAGCCCAGGGGTTCCTTGGTTGGGGATCCTCCTCAGGGGCACCAGCTTGGGCTGTTTCTGTGTTACTGCACTGTGAATAAATGGCTTTATGGAACGAGACATCTGAGACTTTGCCATGGGAAACCTGGGGTCAAACTGGTCAGGAAACCTGGTCTGAATGGGTGTGTGAGCAGTCAGGTGGGGACCCATCGGGTCACTGGAGCCTCCTGCTGTGAAGGGGCTTCAGTCCCAGCAGTGAAAGTCTCTGGCCTTAGGAGTGAGGCTGCCAGATAATCACATGAATGAGAAGCTTCCTTCACATGAGGATGACTAATGTATTGTCAATATTTTGCAAGTATTCTATTATAGACCTCTTTTGAAGACTGTCTTCCCATGGCTTCTTCTGCCTCTGCTTCTCGTACCTTGTTCTCCTTTGGTGTTTTCCCCTTTTTACTTCTCAACACCACCAGCATAAGCACCTTGGAGCTGCCCCCCCTTCCAATACAGCATCCCACAGCTCCATTCCCAGGAGGACTCTCCTCCTCTGCTCACTGAAGATGCTTCCAGTCTCCTGGCATTTTTCAACCCACAAAATCATAGCTGGAATACTCTGGGACTCATACAGCTCATCCTCTCACATCTTTTTTATCAGAACAGCCGCATCAGTTTTGCTTACTTGATGTTGCCCCTCTGCTCACTGAATGTTTCGAAGCACACAGAAATCCCTAAGAGCTCAAGCAAAGAGTTGCAGTTAGCAATAATGACTTTTACTGCAGCAGCTTGGCACTGTCAAAAAAAAAAGGAACAAGGGGCAAACTCTATCTTTCCCCAACGTACTCTGACCACATTTCCAGTTGCAAAGCTGACCCAACCTCATGTGTGTGAGGAAAAACATTTATTCCTCAGCCAGGCTCCTGGCTTTTCCATCAAAATAAAACCTGGCACCACACGACAGTATGTGCAATTCCTTGCCAATGACACTGCATGCTCCAAGCAAAGGCTATTCCTGGGATGACCTGCTGTCCTGGGGTGCAGGTCACAGTTGTGCCCATAAGCCATGCATGCACACCCTGGTATTTCTGACTGCAGTGTATTTGTGTTTCTATTTTCCCTCTGGCTCTTTGCTTTTTACATTTGCTTCACAATGCCCATCCACCTTAACGATAAAAAAATAAAACATAAAACATATTAAAAAAAATGAAAAAAAAAATGGAGAGACTAAACACCTTTTCTGTTGATCAGGCAGCTTCTGCTGCTGCTTATTCTACTGCAGTTATTCTTTCTAAAACCCATCTTTCATTTTAATAATATAGCAATCAGGCAGTTCCAATAACTCTGAATATTTACACTGAGATCAATGATATTTTCTACAAAAAGCTGAAGTGGTCTTTAGAAAATAGAAATCAACTTGCAAGCTCACTCTGGATTTGAACTGAAGGAAATCCCACTGGAATTGTGCTAAAAAGCCATGATAAATCTATCCAAAATGTGATTATTATTTTGGTCCTGCTTGCCTCAGAAACAAGAAGTGTAAGGTGATGCTGTCTAGACTTACACCACTTCTTCCCAGCCCTTGGGAACACAGTTCAATGACTCTTAAATGTTCCTTTTGTGCTTTCTGTTTGATGATTTGACAGGAATTTTGTAATTAAGTCAGCTTCTGTCACCAAGTTACAGTTTTCCATGTCAGAAGAAATGCTTTTTCTGGTAGACAAGGAGTGAAGATGTCAGAATATGGCCCTTCTTATTAACCTGCACAGAAGCAGTTGAGGGTCTCACTGTTTAACATAATTCCCTGACTGGTTTTTTGTTCTTCAAGCCTTGCATTTATTTTGCTGTTTACAGCAAGGTTTGTGCTGTCAAGAAAACTGCTGGTAGGGAAGCTCTAGGAGGAACAGAAAGGCTTCTGTGCCTATGAGATGTTTGTTCACATGCCTCCAGTTAATACACAGCCACAAAACCCTACTTCATTTAATTAGAAACACAGACCAGCAAAGGATCTCGTAGGCTACAGAGCCCAGTTCTCTATTGTCTCTCATAACAATAGAATACAATGCTTTCTACCCAACACATCAACCTTTCCTAAAGTCTTAACTTTCCTAAATTTACGATAACCAGTTTCTCTGTAGTTATTTTCTGTAGTTATTCTGCTCTAATTGGAAGGTTGCTCCAGAGCTTACAGGTTTCAAAACTAGAAAACTTCTCCTTAATTCCACCCTGAATTCATTCATGGCTATCTTACACACACCTGTCCTTTACCAACAGACCTTGGTTTACAATACCTGTTCCTTCTTCTGTTTCATTAAACCTTGCCATCCTTCTCAATGGAACTGCTTCTTCATCCTTGCATCCTCCTCTTGGTTACCTTTCCCCTCATCCTGGCCCTACATCTGCTGCCTGTGGGGGCCATTTTTTATGCACAGAGCACAGCCCTTCACCCCTCTCCTTCCCTGGCACTGGACCTGTGTGACAGCCCCTGGTGACCCCAGTGATGCAAGGAATGGCCTGTGTCTCAGCAGGGAGCTCATTGCCCCGCTCTTGCCTCGCTGCCAGTGGCTCTCAATGAGCATTTATTGGTTTCCTTAACTGCATTTGCCTCTTAGCTGCATTTGCCTGCCTTCATTCTTCCCTTCTTGTTTTAACACACATAGAAAATGAAGGTGTGAACACTCTTACTTGAGTCATTACCTTAAGGCTTCTGTTTTTCTTCCTCAGCTTCCCCTCCAGCAGTCCCCAAAATGAAAGGATAAATTCTAAAAGGATAAAATAATATAGACCTGTGCAAGGAACAGGAAAAACTCCCACCCAAATGAATGCCAATAGCTGCCAATTCTAGTCTCTTGATTTTTGCTTTCAAGGCTGGGAAACTCTCCATATATCTGCAGGGATATAAACGAGCTGATACTGGATAACACTCAAATGAATATGTTCTGTGAGAGCTGAAGTACATTTTGCAGAATATGTGTAGACAAAATAAAGTCCACGGGAGGACTTTATCCAAAATTGAAAGCAAGCTCCTACTTTTTCTTAACAAAAGCATGCAGAAAGCCATCCTTTGTAATGCTCAACTTAAGCAGAAGAAAACAGAGGAAATTAGAGCCAAATGGCATTTGAAAGTGTGCGAAGGTGGGGAGTACACAGTGAGGATACTTGGACATCGTGGTTGAGCTGAAGCACTGCATTGTCTCCACTTCTTCACTCATTCTCACCATTGTCAGGTTCCCAGGGAGATCTTTGTTTGTGTCAACACCCAGAGCATCTTTCCCTCCAGAAAACATGACAGTTATTCAGAGTCCTGTCCCAGAGAGATGATGTCTCCTGTAATCAAAGCTGTATGGTGGCATGATGCCTGACAAACTTCGCCAAATTTTGCAGATTTATTTTTATTTTTCCTAGAAGCAGTCTACGTGCTTTCACAACCATTGAAGCCTAGAGCATGCCTCTCTGCGTGTGTCCCACTTGTGTATGCTCTTTTCAAGCAAGGATCTGCTTTCCCCCAAAGACATTTTGCTGTGAAAATCATATTATAATGAATCTGAGTTCATTCATGATGCTGACAATGATAATTTATCTGAGGTTACCTAAAAATTTCATTTCTTTTAGTAATGAAGTCTATGGATTTGAAGACTATGTCATCTTCAGTGACATGTCAATAAAAATGGAAATCCAAAGATTTATTTCAGTAGAGAGAAAGAATGAAGGAAGCAAGCAAACAAGCCCGCTGTCTTTCAGGAATAATTTTAACTAAATTTGAAAATTTCTAGATTTTTAAATTGGCTCAATAAGATTTCTCATATAAGAGAATAATATCCTGCTAAGATGAACATATAAATCTGATTGTGCCCACAATGAATAGCAACTGATTTTCTTAGAGTGGGGGGTGGTGTGGGGCAGGGTGAGGAAAGAGTAGTTTCTTATGTTTAAATTCTGGAACTATCACTCAAGGCAAGTTCTCTGATTTACAGCAGCAACCAGGAATTGTATCATAACCTATCAGCCACTACTATAGCTGTTGTATTTAAAGCATCCCCTTTTCATTGCTTCAGCAGTTAAAAGCAAGAAGAGACCAAGATTTTAAGAAAGAATGTGGCACAAATTTTCTGTGGGTAAAAAAGGGAGTATGGAGGCTTCACAGCATCCCATTAGCACTGCCCAGGGTACCTGCCTCCCTTGACAAGGGAGAGATGAGTCCAAGTGCAGCTCCTCCACCTCTCCTCCATCTCTTTCCTGGCTGCCCCAGCAGAGGGACACAGCAGCAAATTTTAAACGATCCAGATCAGTGATGAGACAGACTAACAGCAGCACTGTTGTGAATTTATTCCACTGCAAACAACTGATCCTAATGCCTGAATAAAGTAATTTAAATCTTGCTGATAAATCTTCACATAATGCTTCCAAGTGTGGTGCAGCTTCACTGTCTGTTTTAGGTCTGTGAAGGGGTGGATGAAGCATGTGGTGCAGTGCTGGTGATGACCAGCAGCTACCTCTCTGCTGGTCATTAGGGGACGTGGATCATGCCATGCATTTGCCCTTCTTCAAATGCAGTCCTGGGCAAGAAAAGTCATATCCCCTACGTTTCCAGATGTGACCTGCTGCCTGCACATCTTTCCAAGCACATCTTTCTCAGTAGCTTTGGACAGCAAATGTCCACAGTGGAGTGCTGGTGGGCACTGTGGGTTTGCTCTCCAGACACACACTCTGGAGCAGGCACGGCATCTGCGCAACCTTTTGCAGAACATGAATCCAGCAGAATTTCAATTATAGGCATTTTCTGGTGGTAGAAAAGGATGAGAAAAGGATCTTCTGGGTACAGGGGTACTTTCCACCCCACATAGGACAAAACGGGGCATGTCAGTGTTTCTGTAATCATGCTTCCAATGGCTCTAAATCTCCATGTTAATTGCTCATGACACCGTAAGGTGGGTGTTGAAAATAATTTACATTAATTAAATAGTGATAGATAAAAACGGCTGCACAATAGGAGAATAGAAGCCAAGGCTTGGAAGGACTCAGTGTACAAGACTCTTCCCAACACTTTGAGAATGCAAGAAAACTTCACCTGTCCTCTGCCAGCCATGTAGTGATGTCAGTTAGAGGCACAGGGATAGGTGGAGTTTTATGGGGTGTGAGCCCCATGGGGTGACCTGCACGAGTGGTTCTGCACCCACACTGCTGCTAGGAGGGTGGCCTCTCACCTGGCCTGCTCGCTAAAGCCTGGTTAAGTGGTGCTTCTTGTGTCTCTCCAGTCTTGTGTGAAAAACCCCAAGAGCTTATAGGGAGGTTTTGAGGGAAATGGGGTCCCCGGGCTCACGCAAGCCTGCACAGCTGGGGAGGATGGAAAGCCATTTCTCCCCTCTCCTGCCATCCTGAATTCTTGTCTCTGCTATCCTTTTGCTTTCTCAGAGGGAATAGAGACCACCAGGAAACACATTTAAAAATCATCTGTGGCACACAGAAGGAGAAGAGAGAAAGTTGTTGGTACATTTCAGCAAGCCTCGTTAAAAACATCTCTAGGCACTACAAAGTGCATGTTATCAATATGCATATGTGATGTCTCTGAGGCAGAGTTGCCTTTAAGGTACGTATTCAGCAGGACAACATTTTCCCATGTGAGGCAAGGAACAACAGTGAATCATATGTGTAGGAGGGAAAGGCCTTCCGGCTATGTACAGTATTTATTCCCTTTTGTGTCTTGCTTCCCCCCCTCCCCTCTTTTATTAATGGCTTTTGCAATTAGTTGTAACAGGGTATTGCTAGCTGGCAGAAAGCAGTGACTTCTGCAGTCGATTCTTTGTGGGGAACTGGATGTATAGGGGAAGGAAATGATGCTTGTGTGCTGGCTTTGCTCACTCCTCTGACCCCCGAGCAAGAGCCAGCCGACACGCTATTTGTGTTCAGCACTTGCCTCCCCAGCTGAACGTCACATTACTTGACCTCACATAAATACACATACAGATGTAGAAATGCAGAAGGTGAAGTCTGCAGTGCACACATTAAAAATTCCTACTGAAGATGTCAGCAGGGGGCCCAGAGAAGCTGGGTTAAATTTAGAGGGAATCCGAAGGAAAAGGATGGCACCTTGCTCTGCCTGCAACCGCTGGGGTTTTATTTCTCACCCCATTAAAGAAGGGCTCCACCCCAGAACCTATAGTGCTGGAAAGCATTGCAAAAAATAGATGTCAGATGCAGGAGCACGAGGTGGTGAATCCTGCAGTATTTTGGGATGTTAGCTGAGTTCCTGGTGAGCTGGTTGGACAGGACTGGAGTTCAGGATCTCCCTAAGTGCCAGTGTGTAATTGTCAAAGGATGTAAACAGTGACACAAAATCAGCAGACAACAGGCTGCCTGTGGTGTCCTGGTTTCAACAATAAGTTACAGTCAAGAAAGATGGAGCACCCAGGAGGGTGTAGATGTGAGTACCCAGGAGAGGGTAGTTTCCTTACAGTTCCTTCTTCTCCTTGCTTTCCCTCCCTGCTTTCCCTTAGCTCAGCTACGTGTAGATTTAGAGACTCCTACTAGTGCTGAAATGTCATAATGCAAAGTACTGTATAATTGTGGGAGTAGAAGTGACCCAACAAATTTTAACTCTGAATAGAGTGAAAGAAATAAAACAGAAAAATTAAAGCTGTAATCACTGAGCTGGCAGCACTGTAATTTCCAAGCACTAGGAGCAAGATATCTCTGATTGGCAAGTTCTGCTGCTTTCTTCCTTTTTTATTCGTGTTGGAAAAGCAGAGGGGCAGTGACTAGAGTGGAAAGAGTAGAAAGGATAATGGGCAGGTGAAGCAAGCAGGGTGAGGCTCATAGGAGATGATGTGAGAGGGGTTGCAAGAGGAAATCAGAGGCAACTGCTCATGGATGAGAAAAGAGCATCTGGAAAATAACTGAAAGGTTTTGAGGCGCCAGTGAGCGGAAATGGTTGGCAGTTTCCTGTCAGAGAGGGAAAGATGACATTTTTTTTGCTATGGAAAATCCTGTTTTAGTAACTGTCTGTCAGATAATAATTCCTTGAGAATTTTCAATTTTACCTGACTCTTATTTTAAATTTGTGTTGGAGAGGAATTGTCACGCAGCTGGAAACTGACATTTCTGTCAGGCTCTTATCATTCACGTTTTCTACCTAGAGGCAAAGAGCGTGAGATCCTTCCAATCTGGGAGCTACAGCTGGGCTGACGGGGAGCGCTGAGCCTGGTGCTTGCTTCCAGCCATCTGCCTGGAAGCCTAGCACCATGGCAATTCTCTCCCCCCCAGGCAAAAGTCAGGCTGACAAGAGCCTTTCAAGACAGTAACCAGCAAATCAAATAAAGCCTTTGTTCTTTCAGACTGGAATGTTTCCCTTTTCCGCCCAAATGAGACATGGATGTACAAACAATTTTGTGAGAAAAGTCTGACTCTACAGATGACCTTAGAGAGTACAAAGGTCCTTTGGTACCTGCTTGCCTCTGCTTCCACTAGCTAAATTTCTTGACAGACCAGTTATTTTATCCCTGAATTTCACATGGTTTTAAGCAGGACCAGTTGCCCTGGGGAAAAAGGCTCCCCTGTACAAAATTCTGTGCCTGGGAGTGCTCAGAAACAAGGAATATGCTTGACTTCCTGTCTGCTCTGCCTCCTCAGTGTGCCTATCACAAGCATTTGCTCTGCTCTTACTGTGATTGCTGTCTAGCTCACACAATTAAGCAGTGAGTAAATCTAGTACAGCCTGGCACCAGTGTGTACACATCAGGCAGCACATTTCACTGGCTCTGTTAGGGACCATTATCCAGCCTACCTGAATCCTGCAGGGTCTGTCAGATTCTGCAGAGGGCCCCACAGACCAAGAACTGTGAGTGGCTAACCCTGCCGATTGCTTCCCACTGGACTACATCTGGAGCATCCTCTAACTAAAAATGATTTTGAGCAGCTGGGAGAAAGTGTCTTCACGACATTTGTAAAAAAAAAAAAAAAAAAAAAAAAAAAAAAAAAAAAAAAACAAAAACAAAAAAAACAACCAACCAACCAAACAAACAAACAAACAAAAACTTGATGGAGACTTTTTTTTCCATTCTATTCAGAATACTATGAGATCTGGGCACTGAACTTCAAGAAGGAGGTAGTCCAAGTGGAGACAGTCAAGAGGAGAGCAACGAGAATAATCAGAGGTCTAGAAAATGGGAAAGACTAACCTGAATAATTCTTAGTCTCCAGGAGAGACAGCTGGAAGAGAGTACTGAGAGAAATGTAAAACAGGGTGTGCTGTGATGGAAATATTAGGAAATGGATTTAACTTCAATCAGAAAATTCATATGCAATACAAGAAAAAGTCTGGAAATTATAAGGATAAAGAATGCATTGTCAGGAGAGTTTTCCAAGTAGATATCCTGGGAGATCTTCAGGAACAAGTCAGATAAAGATCTGTCAGAAATGGCAGTTAATCCTGCCTTGGGTAGGGGGAAGGACCAGATGACTTTTTGTGTCCTTTCCAGCATGGTGTTTGTCTGCTCCATGCTCTTTGATGGAAAACCATGGTTTAAGTTTGCATACTTTTTCTAGACACTTAAGTTGAAGAGGAATCAGATACGTAACGGGAATCCAAACCTGTAGGGAAAAAAAAAAAAAAAAAAAGAGAGAAATTAGAGAAAGAAAGGTAGAGGAAGCCTGGACAGCCTCAAACAAACCAAACAGGCTGTCTGAACCCTTAGCAGGGCAGACTGCAGGCAGCTACTCACTGGTTGTGCTAAGGACCCAGGAGTATGCCTGAGAGTCCAATGGAAATTGGGAAATTATTATGCAGTTGAGATTGATGTAACTGCTGTTTTGGCTTTGCCTGCGCTACATTTACCTGTGTTAAATAAACAAAGAAAGTGCTCTAAGTATTGCTCTAAGAGTGAATAATAAGTGGAACATTTCTTCTTTTGTTCGTAGCTTGTGTCCTTGCTTATTAAGTCTCAGGCTGAGCAGCCAAAGGGAGTGTTTGAGACATAAATGCCAGAGGGGACTCCCACTGCTGAAAGCAAAGGGCAAGCAGCTTGAAATGTGCTACTTCTATTCCTGGAAGACCATGATGATCAGAAATACAAGCGCTGTGTCCTTTACTCCCTGCCTTTTCTTCTCTTTTTCCTGCTCCTTCTCCATCCCTTTGAATAGCATTCAGGGGGTTCAAAACTCATTTGTAACGGCAAAACGGTGACTAACAGAGAGAAATTGTTCTTTTGTCTTTTGCTAACTATATTAGCAGAGATCAGCTGTGGACAAACTCCTCATTTTACTTAGTGACAATATAAATACCAAGATATACCCTGCTTTTCTTTCTCCCTGAGTCTTTATATTCAGTTTTCAAATCATTACACCAAGGGTTCCACTCCTTGGAAAAATCTACAATATAGGAATATAAGAGAAATAGCAAAACTATCAAGATTCACTTGCCCTTTCAAAACCAAATCTGTCTCTCATTTTAAAAAAAGGAATACTTATCCAATACTCTGAAAAGTAACAACTTCTCACACCAGACCTTCATGTGTCTTTTAAGTCATTTCCTCATTAAAGCTTCCTCTGCCTTACCAAACACCTCAGACAAAACCAAGCTTTGTTAGTCCTAGGAAGAAACATGAGTTCCTTTTCTAAGGAAACACAAAAGCACAGAGAAAAAACTCCAGCCCCTTTTCACACGTCTGTTCAGGTTTTTAGCCCTACCACAGCTGCTGATCACAACTGCTTGTTGCTACCCAGAGAGCAAGACACAGTCTTTCAGCCTCTACCTCAGACTTCCTCAGAAACTCACCAGAGCCAGTGCAGATATTATAAAGTGGTCCCTTTGCAAAGCAACGACATGACAGAGAGCTGATCTAATGTGGAATGAGCAGTGTCGTGCTTTACTTCATAACAACTCACCCCTGCAATTACTGCCAGATGTTTGCAAATGTCCTGTGAGTCTCCCCTCTAATGTTAACTGATCCTCCCAAATTTTTTTCATCCTTCAAATGCTGAGGGTGCTGGTTAGCTACAGCTGGCAAAAAAAAACAAGAACCAAAAAAAAGAAAAGGGGAATCATATAGCACTTTTCCTTTTGTTTTCTGCTGTGAGTAATAGAAATGAAACCCCTTGAGTAATAGTGTGGTCCACAGTGCTACTGAGACACATGATAAGAATTTTATTTTCAATTCTCTTATCAAAATGATATACCTCAGCCTCGGTAATGTGAGCTGCCCTTCTATTTAGTAGTGTAATTGAAAAAGCTGATATTTCATTGCTAGTGAATGCCATAATTTTGAAAAGAAAGATAACCTATTTTAGATAATGCTTATTAATACACAGATTAAGTGTCTCAGATAAAAATTGGATGACACTGCTCCCTAATATACTCATATTTGTAGGCAGCAGAATGAAATGTATGGACCACTTCATCCTTCTTTGGAACAGCTGCTAGAGGATTTACCTGCGATTACCTACTGAAAATGAAATAAAAGATTAGTAGAAATGAGATGTCACTTTGGACTTACAGCTCCTGTTGCTAGGCAAACCTTAGAGTTAGCATCCTGATTAGGGCAAAAATTGCTGTAACCCTGCTGAACCTTTGTCAGCATCAGTGGTTGGCAGAGCTGCAACATCTGTTTGTCTGGCCAGGGACAATGATTTCCCTCTGTCATCTCCTGGTTGACTGAATAGCCCTTTCTGATGGTGCCCCATCCCCATCAGCTTACAAAGATACATAGCAGGGACTGTGTAACTGAATTACACAAATGCAACACCAGTGCAATTAGATGGGTAAAAGGGAAAGACTGATGGAGGAGGGAGATTAATTATGTTTAATCCCCACTACCCCTAGTATAAAACAATTCAGAGCTATCCAAGCACATGGTGCCTGCCAACAACATCTACAGGAACACATTTCATGCAGGAAACTCAATGATGGAGAGACGTCAGTCAAGAGAGAGCTTGGCAAGAACACCTGCAAAAGGACCTGAAACAGTGGAGGGAGGCCAAAGAAAATTAAAAGTATTCTTTTATGTTTGTACTTGGGCCTCCAGAGAGGAAAAACAGGTGGTTATGCAGAAAGTAATGGAGGTGGGAAAGGGAAAATAGTGTTATATCCTCCCTATGGAAGGAGGTGTTATCTCCTTACACTGTCCTGAGGAACAGACTCCTTTATGTTTATGGAATGTCAAGGGGAAATAATTTCCAGGAATCTTGACTCTATCACTTTCCCCCATTTTGAGGAAGTCTCTTTGAACATCTCAGTGCCTGCAGCCTCACTTAAGTGCATCCAGTACAGCACTCCTGACACTGCAGGCATCGAGAAAGGGTCACACTTGGGTAATGGCAAGGCAACAGGTTTCAGACAAGTTCAGAGGCTTCAGAAGATAAGTTAATGCTTTTTATTTGTGGAGTTTGAAAGCTGCCAGGGATTAGCCTGTCAGCACAACGGAATTAATTGCAGTCAGCACTTGGCTGGATTCAATGAAATAGATGCTGTTGTGTTTTTGTACTCTTGTACTTCTGCTGCAAGTCTGTTGGGGGTCTGACTTTTAAAAACACCCTAATTCTCAAAAACACATAAGAGAGGTACCGTAAGCTGGTAGGTCATTTTGTTTTCCAAAGCCTCTGCTAAAACAGTGCATTTGCCATCATTTTAGCCAACACAGATACTGAACTTGAGCTACATGCAAATTAGAGCCTAAGTCTATAAAATTATCTCATATTTAAATTATTAGATTACTTTGTCTCTGCCCTTTGGAAAAGAAGCACCATCCCTAAGAAATACAAATGCTGCATGATTAGTTCACGACCAGAAACTCCAAAACTAAACCACTTCATCAGTTCTTTCTTCTTTAATGTTACCTAAGCACTGACTTTTAAAAATAATCTGGGATTAGTATCTCAAATATGCACAGACATTCTTGCATTCTTCTATCCATAACTTCAGTACCAAAAGAAACATTACAAATGCCAGGACTGTAGGAGTGTTAAAAGGAAAATTACATTAAGAGCTCAGGAAATACTGCTTGTCTGTGTACTTATGACATGCATTTCTTACAGTGAACTTCAGCACTGAAGTTTGATGTGTTCTAATAGTTGAATGCAAGTTCTTTTTAGCTGCAGTGACTTCACTACCACTTCCAGCAGCCCACCACATCTTTCTGTTGTAGATCATACCATGTTGTGTAAGGTGTGGCAAAAAGGAAAGTAAGCCTGTTCCTTAGCCATCCCAGGTGACAGCATGATCTTTAGGGTGACTCTAGGGTGACTTTATGATGCTTGTATCCCCACAGTCTGCCTTGTTTGTGTTGGATATTATGTCCTGTATCTTTAAGGCTTGTTTCAAGAGTGAAGCAGAAGCGCGCAGTTTGTTTGGAGAAGCTGCTGGAACTCCCACTCCTTCTTCTGGACTGTGCTGTCTTCAGACAGATGGACAGAGAGGTTTTTTCCCTTTTTCCTTTTTAATTGGTTTTTTGGCTAGCTGAAGCAGAGAAGGTTCCTGGGCAGATTCTTTGCCTTTTTCTTGGGACTGTTTAAACCTGTCCTGGACTGAAAAGCCCAGAGAGACACCGGGAGCTCAGACCTGCGGCCCAGCGGGCCTGGCCCCCCTGAGAGAGACTGAGGGAGAGCCGAGTTACACCCACGGCAAGGACACTTTCGTTCTGGCCATCCCTTTTGGAGCGGTGAGAGGTTTTATTGTTCCATATTATTCAATTGTTGGTGCTTGTGGGCTTTTGTTTGTTAAATAAATAGTTTTTTCCACTTTTTCTCAGAGG
>WAAE01022154.1:18784-35096 GCA_013400495.1 Nicator chloris
TGTTTGTGTTGGATATTATGTCCTGTATCTTTAAGGCTTGTTTCAAGAGTGAAGCAGAAGCGCGCAGTTTGTTTGGAGAAGCTGCTGGAACTCCCACTCCTTCTTCTGGACTGTGCTGTCTTCAGACAGATGGACAGAGAGGTTTTTTCCCTTTTTCCTTTTTAATTGGTTTTTTGGCTAGCTGAAGCAGAGAAGGTTCCTGGGCAGATTCTCTGCCTTTTTCTTGGGACTGTTTAAACCTGTCCTGGACTGAAAAGCCCAGAGAGACACCGGGAGCTCAGACCTGCGGCCCAGCAGGGCCTGGGCCCCCTGAGAGAGACAGAGAGAGCTGAGCTACACCCACGGCAAGGACACTTTTGTTCTGGCCATCCCTTTTGGAGCGGTGAGAGGTTTTATTGTTCCATATTATTCAATTGTTGGTGCTTGTGGGCTTTTGTTTGTTAAATAAATAGTTTTTTCCACTTTTTCTCAGAGGAAGTTTATTCCCGGACCAACTGAGGGGGAGGGGCTGTTTTGGGGTTGCTTCCCAGAGGATCCCATTCGGAGGTTTCCTCCCAAATTTGCCCTAAACTAGGACACAGCAAAATGAGCAATTACTCTAAATTCTCCAAAAATGTCCCAGGCTGTAAACAGTGAAGTGCAGTTCAGTACTTGCAGGTATGGGAGGGTTGTGTTTCTAAACAAATTCAGCTTTTTACTCAGGTGGAAAACTCCTTTCTCATCTCAATAATTCTAAGCAAATTGCCATCCGATTGCTAAATTTGATAAAAACAATTTCTTTTATTGTTTTATAACTCTGCTTAATTAAGGAATGTTTTCATCTCAATTTTTTCTTTTCATTAGCTTCAGGGAAGAGATTTTTCTTTGGAAAAGTGTTAATGTATGTGTATGTATATATAAAATGTATATATATGTATATTATATATGTGTGTGTGTGTGTGTATATATATATATATATATATGCTAATTTTTTTCAGTCTCCAATAGTTATTTGGCCAGTTCATAGCAGTTTAACAGCAGAAACTTTCGTACTTCTGAGCACACTAAAGCCCTTTATAAAAGTACACAATCAAAATATTCTAATAATGTAATATATGTAAATAAATGTTTGACCACACAACCTAACTTACTCATAGCCATGTATCTTTTCTGTCTTAAGAATTGAAGGTGCAGTAGTAACAAAATAAGTGAATCTTGTTATGTATGGAAACACAGCTGAAGGGTTGCTGTTCCAGATATAATAAGAGGATTTCCTTTGTTCTTTTTCCCATGAGTTTTTGGAATCTGTTATGAGTTCTGTGAGAAGACAGTCCAAGGAATAACAACTCTCCTTTAACCCAAATGAGAGGACACATAAAGTTGTTTTCACTACCTCCACATCATACAAGAGCACCTCGGTGCTATTCACACCACCATTTTGGTGCATTGACCTCAGCCAACAGCCAAAGACCCACACAGCTCCTCGTTCAGTCCCCTCTTTAGCTGGATCTCTTCCCTAATATTATTCTCTGAGATACCTGCAGGCACTTTTTCTCTGGCTGGCCATCCTTCCATGTTCCTGCCTATTCCTCCAGTAAGGATGGATCAGCAAAGGGCCTCTCAGATCCAAGGTCTGCACGATCTGCTGTGTACCTACTGCCTCAGATTGGTACCCAACCAGAACCTGCTCACCCTCCTCTCCCAGCACACAGAAAAAATAGAAGGAAACCAATAAGACTCAGGAGAGAAGATCTGCTGTTGTGGTGATGGTGCTGGACATGCTGTCCCAGAGGAGACGAGGAAGGCAGGCTACCACCTTTGAAGAGATGCTAGTTCAGAAAGGCTGAGATAGAGATCCAGCTCCCAACTCCAGTAATCATTACAGTAAGCAGAATGAACAAAGCAGAGGTCAACAGATCCATACCAGCAGTCATAATTAAAAGGCAAAAAGAGGTTTTGTTGGCTGCATTTTTCCTTTCTGGAATATTCAAGTGCCCTTTTCTTGGCAAATATCCACCACCAAAAAGCTGGGAAATAGTGCCAATATTAGTAGCATATGTAGTGTGGGGATGGAGAGCATAAAAACTGTCAGTGGGAGACTGACATTAACATAAACCATTTTTAACTCCAGGCAGAGAGGAAGTTCATCATTATGTGCCTATCCATCCACGATGCCTCATGGCTTTTATAGCTGCAATCTGAGCTGGGATAGAGCCTTAAGTAGAAGGGTATCATGTTAGCCCAGGGTTTTGTGATACTTCCTATGGTCTACAACAATAAGAACTTACGGAATTTTTGCTCCTGGGATGGCTGCTCTTATCAGCTGCTGATATTAGAGGAACCTTTACTATAAGAACAATAAGGAAATTCTGAAGCACTGACAGAAAAAGCATCTGCAAAACTAGGAAAAGGGAGAAAGGAGACCACAGCAAGGCACAGAAGAGACTATGTCTCGTGAAGAAAATGCTTCAGTGTGTGTACCTTAATAAGGACTAATCAAAACAGGAGTGGGATTCTACTAGACTATTTTAGCAACGGTATGTTTTCTTTTCCAGATTAAGTTTATGGATTACTAGAACTTTCTAAAAAATAATGATCAGAGACAGGTGCTGTCTGAATTAAATGAACAACCATTGCAGACAGAAGCAGCAACCTTGAGGAAAAACACATTTGAAAATATTCCTCACAAGCATTCATCAAACTAGAATTTTGCCGTTTTCATGTTCCTTCTGTCCAAAGGATAGCTTCTGGTAATGTCTGTCCTGGTGATGGAGGTAAAAGTGAAATTTATGCTTTACAACAGAAAGGAAAAAGACATCTTCCGACTACTTTGAGATTTTGTAGTCTTGCACCGAAGGCAAAACAAAAACTAGAAATCCTGATTCCCTTGAAATCGATGGCAAAAATCCATTTCACTCAGTTATTTTAAGATTTTATACCAGAGGTGCATAAAAAAACTGAGGATACAAAATCTATGTACCTGTAACCATCCCACCACAGCAATCCTACATTTAATATATGGGCTGTAATACAGGTGAGTGACCCTGGTCAGATCCTCCTGTGGCTGATCTAATTAGTTCAGGGCTAGTACACAAGTTTAGGTAACTAAGACACACAGAAACAATTAACATGCATTAAATAAACTTTTCCAGGTATTGACATTTTTGCTGTGCAAAGACTACTCCAAAAAGAAAGCAAAGAGCAAGCTTCGATTCCACTTGTCCATGGGAAGACTCTTTCCTTAAAATCTGCTCTTTTTCTAATAAAGTCTGTCTTCTAAACAGTGGAATTTGAAGCTGAACATCTGTGAAATGAATATTTTCAGTACATGCTAATTCAGAATGTGCTGCAGGCAAAAAAGGTGCAGCAGCTGTGAGCACCACAGGTTCTGGTGGGGTGCCAGTACAAGGCAGTAAGTACACAGCAGACCTTGATTGCTGTGCACACCCTCCAGATCTGAGAGGACCTCTGCTGAACAGTCCTCACTGAAATGATAGCCAGAAACACAGCAGGAGGGCCACTTAAAGCAAAAGTCACTGCAAGTTTTGTGGAATATTATCAGGGAAGAGATCAAATTAAAGAATCAAATCTAGAAAGTCCAAGAAAGTTCATGAGGAGGAATGATGGGGATCTGACCCTTCCACACCTACCTGTATCAGGTATGTGTATTCCCTCTCTGTCTTGATATTTTTTTAGGCCACATCCACTAATTAGTGTAGGGTGCTACTTTCTTACCATTAGTAGTTACAGGACTAACAGAGGGGAGAAGGGAGAACACTTTTTCTTGACCAAGTTAAAACCAGTCCTACGCAAACCTGAGTAAAACAGATGAATATACATGTGCCAGTTTGAATGTGTGGTTTGTCAGCTATTTGCCTACATGAATTTAACACCCACAGAAGGCCTAAGGCAGCAGCCATAGACTTTCTTCCACTTGCTTTTTGCAGAGATCCTACAGAAGACCCAAAGGAGTTAAACTCATAGCATTACGATGCTGTGAATGACTTATAGATGTGTATTACTTTCCAAAGCATTGGTTGGCTTAATGTAAGCAAAAGTGCAGCTAGTGCCTAATGGCTGGGATCTAATTCTGCTGAGCTCCCAGCTACGGCCTCTAGCATCTCAGGAAAGTCGGCTTGTGTTTGTTGTGTAGTCATTTTCTTTTCTTCTGTACCTCAACAAGTGATGTAAGCTGAGTCTTGGCGTTAACTGTGGTATTTCAGTGCCTACATGCAGGTGCAGATAACTGACAAATTAGGGAAGATAATTCTGATTCCTCCATCTTTTGCCTCAGCTGTTTAAGCTAGGTGAAAAATGAGTTTAATTTGGATTTGGCTAGTCAACAACAGTATTGTACATGATTTGTAAGCTGAAACATAGCCCAATTCAGCTCCTTGACAGAAGAAAACATTTTATTTCTAGGATGAGCAGGGCTAGGGACAGAAGAAAAGCAAAAGGGGATGGTGTAGATACAGAAGGCAGGAGAAGGGGACTCTGACCTTAGTGAAACCATTTAGTGAAGGGTTTATATGTATTTATGGTTTATATATAATAAGAAAGCAATTTGGATAAAATCTTGATTCTGTTGAAATTAAGGGTCAAAGCAACTTCCATAAGAAATTAAGAGAAAGAAAGCATGAAATCCCATTTTTATACACCATTTCCATAGGGGTACAGTAAATTTTTAAAGTTCTACAGCCATAATGGAGACATGCCTGGGTAAAAGCAAAGCACATCTTCTCAGAAATATCAAGGAATCTTTGCCCAAGCTATGCTTCTCACAGAAATCCTTGGGTCCCCTCCACCAGCCTCCTTAGGATAGAGCATCTATCTGCATGCCTTCGTGAGAAGGATCTGTTCATTTATAGCTCTGGGGCTCATTTGGAGGGCTGATAATTACTGAGACTCCCATGTTTTTGTCTCACTGGCCTATCCTGTCTCCCTTTAAAATGTTTGAGTGCAGATGGACACTGACTGTATGGTGCTATCTTGATATGAGTGTTTCCTAATTGATATCACGATAATTTGAAGTCCAGCATCAGTGATGGTGCCCTTTTCTTTTGACAGCAAAGGGGTTTCCTTTTGCTAAGTAGCAAATTAATGAGCATGCTGAGAAAATAAAAGGGAAATAGGGAAGTCAAACTGCTTATTTGGTAGTTTTGTGTTGAGGCCCACAGAAAAAGAAATGTAACACATGAAAAACTTGTGAAGTAATAGAGGAGATGAATGGCTGTCAGACAGAAGAGTTTGGGGGAAGGATATAACTGAAGAAGGAGCTGAAGGGAAAAGGGGATGATGCAGCACCACAGACCATGGGAAATTCTGAGTTCTGCCATGGTATGGAGAATCAGCAGACCCTAAAGCCCAGTGGGAGTAAGAGTTGATTGAAATGCAGGCAGGGGTTGATTTTCAATCTGCTGATTGAAAAAAGATATTGTCTTCACATCAGTATTCTAGAGGAGATTTCAAAAGCATTCCAGAAATTCTGACAACGATGAGGTGTTCCTAATTGGTAAATAAAACAATGCCTCTGCCATTGGGGAAAAAATTCTATTTTACAATACTCTTGATGGCATGTTGCATTTTGGAGCAAAGCCTCTGTTACCTGAATTCCTGGATGTTGCACTTTCTATTGGAACAGTTGGTTTAGAAACTACAAATTAAGTCACTTTCCAAAAAACCTTTCTCATTGCTAAAGTTTTGAATGCTGCATTGTTAGATTAGACTCCATCAGACAATTTGAATAAGGACTTTTCTTCCTCCCATCATCTCAATAAAATGCCTCATAATCAATAGCAGTGTTTAAAGTAAACTGCTTGGTACTGTATACATCAATGCTTATTTTGCCTGTTTTTCACTTTTGTAGTGAAATGAAATTGTATTTGCATGCTGTTAAGGTTGGTGTGGTTTCTTTAATTTAAATTAAATCATTTCAACTCCTGCCATTCCAATGTGCCAACTTTTAACCCAGGAGGATGGGGAAACATCTGCAGAAACTCAAATATTAGCCAGACTGATCGTCTCTGTACAAGGCAAATGAGCATTCTGTAAATACAAACCCTGTGTGCTGATTTCCAGCTTCAGACTTTCCATCTTCAGACTTTCCAGCTTCTTTGCACTGGAAATGCCTTTTAGAAAATTTCACTTATCTGTGCACAATCACAAGCTTTGCCCTGGGGCGTGCAGAAGGCCTACAGAAGGGATCAGTCTCTTCCAAGCTCTTTGTTGACATCCTGCAGTCAGCATCCCTTTCCTCTCCCCATGGGTCTCTCACAGAGCATCACAAGTGGAAATCATGCCCAGAAATGCTCTCTTATGCACCTGCTTTCCATTCTGCTTTTTTCATCACAGCCAGTTGGAGACCAGGGTATTCTTTGACTTATTCTTCCCTTCATTGAATTACTCTAAATACTTGTTTTACACGTTTAAATCCAGGTCCTTGCCTGTTCTCAGGCACTTCTTGGATCATCTTTAAACTCTCTGTAAATATTAAATTGCATAGTCCCAGGTACAGCTGCCCCTCCCTTTATGTGTATAGGGAAGGCAGTTTCTACCACTAAGATGTGAAAACAGCTTCAAAGACTAAGATATAATTGCAATATATTCACCTTTAGTTAATAAAACATTTGGAGTAGTTAAGTAGCAGTAACATAACAGATTAGGAGCAAATGTTGGCTCTGTTACCTGCATCTACTACACTTGTATCATGACTTAATTTTTGCTATATTCTGTATTTTGGGAGCATGAAACTAAATGTCAGGGCTGCTGTTTGTAAAGTCTTGGTGAGTGGATGTTATTATCTTTATTATCTCTATTATTCTTACCTTCTATGTCTTCTACATCTTCTGCACCATCTATATCTACAATATGGGTGTTTTTTATAACCCACTAAGGCTATGAAGCTTAGCATATAGAATTGTGGCACTATGCTGTAAACAAGCATTTCATTTACACAGAGGTTGCCTTTTTTCTTTTCTTAATAAAGGTCCTTAGGGAGTAACTCTGGTGTTCATTTTGCAAGACAAGCTCCCCCGAGGTCCATCAGGCAGTGTGCAGAACGCAGGGAACTCTGCCCATGGCGAAACGCCGCAGCTTCAGAAACAGCTGCCGAGCTCCACAACACGTTTCCAGGCCCTCCTGCCCAGCAGTTCCCCAGTCTCTCCCATTTGGGATGAGAAGCACCAAATGGAGCGTGCAGAATAGAGAAGCTGGATCTTTGCCGTGTGTCTGATCCCCAGATGGAACCTTCCAGCCCGTTTCCTGGAAACACTTTCAGGAAGCAAGTGGTTGAAAGATGTGAGGAAGCATCTGTACCAAGGCTTGGGGAGAGAAGAATAGAATAGAATAGAATAGAATAGAATAGAATAGAATAGAATAGAATAGAATAGAATAGAATAGAATAGAATAGAATAGAATAGAATAGAATAGAATAGAATAGAATAGAATAGAATGGAATGGAATGGAATGGAATGGAATGGAATGGAATGGAATGGAATGGAATGGAATGGAATGGAATGGAATGGAATAGAATAGAATAGAATAGAATAGAATAGAATAGAATAGAATAGAATAGAATAGAATAGAATAGAATAGAATAGAATAGAATAGAATAGAATAGAAATTTGAAGGGACCTATAATGTTCATCTAGTCTAACTGACTGGCGACTTCAGGTGTGTCCAAAAGTTAGAGTAAATTATTGAGGACATTATCCAAACACCTTTTAAATATTGACAGTCCTAGGGCATTGATCACCCTCTAGGAAGTCTGTTCCAGTGTTTGACCACACCCTTGGTAAAGAAATGCTTCTTGATGTCCAATCTGAACCTCCCCTAACATAGCTGTGACGATTCCCATGTGTCCTGTCACTGGAGAGAAGAGACCAGCACCTGCCTTTCTACTCCCCCTCCTCAGGAAGCTGAGCAATGAGGTCATCCCCAGCCTTCTTTACTGCAAACTAGACAAATCCTAATTCCTCAGCCCTTTCTCCTAGGACGTGCCTTCCAGCCTTTTCACCAGTTTTGTTGCCCTCCTGTGTACGCAAATTGATGAGGCATGAGGACATAGTTGTTTCAGCAGCAATATTATTTCTCCTTCTCCTGACACTGCTCTTTGATCAATGGTAGAAGAAAGCAGCTCTCCATGTGCTTATTTGATGTTGGCTTCTTCCTGAAGCTTTGCTGTGTAGTTTGAAAAAGTCACAACTTTACAGCAAAGGCAGAGATGAAGATGCTGCACCCTGCAGCAACCAGTGCTTCATTTCCTGAGTCAGTTTCTCTTTGGCTGCCACTAGATTTCTGCCTGAGGAGCCCTGAGGTCCAGCATTATTAGTGGTATCATTAGTAAAGGGTGGCATTGACTTGGTGGAGTACAAAGGGATATTTTTATATCCTGAGTTATGATGCAACATGAACCATGGAATCATAGAATCATAGATGGAAGGGGCATTTAAAGGTCATCCAGTTCAGCTCCCCTGCAATAAGCAGAAACATCTTAAACTAGATCAGGTTGCTCAGAGCCCTGAGCATGCAAGTCTGGCCTTGAACATTTCCAGGGACAGAATATCTACCACCTCTCCAGGCAACATGTCCCAGTGTTTTACCACCCTCATTGTAAAAAATGGTAAAAATTCCTTTCCTATATCTAATCTGAATAAGGCAGTGACTGACACATTGAGCATACTATAAGTTAACTGCTAACAAAACAATTGCTGCTATCATTGTCAGTCTCCATTTTAATAACTGTGCTCTGGAATAGTCACACAAATGTGTGACTCTGTCCTACTGCACTGATCCATGCAGGAGAAAGGAAGCTGGGATAAAGACATCAATTTCCTCACCAGAAATGTGTGCTTTCTCAGCAACTCCATAGAATTTGGACATTGATTAGCTGGTAGTAAGATGTTAGAGAGCTTAGAGATCTGCTAATGGAACATCAATACTGCAAACCTTGCAGGCTGACAACTCAGGATATCCACGCAAAGGATCCTGTGGGATCATACTACTTCCTTCTGAAACCTCATCTGGTTTCAGAAGAAAGTAGAATATTCCCACAGGATCTTTGCATGGATCTGGTCACCCAAATTACTATTATTTTAAAATTCCCACATTATCCTTTCCTGGAAGGAAAACCTTCAGTAAAATCCACTGGAGACATGGAGGGTTTTCACTGTTTGTAGACTGCTCCTTAACACTTTTACAGTCAAGCAGTTTCATATTACCTCTGCTATGTCCACTCCTACGAAACTCCACCTTCTCTGTTATCTTTCTACTAGCCAGATAGGCTGTGATAAGGCATGGGGCACATCTTCCTGTTCATTTTTACCACTGCTGGCTCCCAGGAATGGGTAGGACCTTCCACTTTGACATCACATTATCCTTCTACCTTCAGCAATGCTAAGAGAGGTGGTAGGATTTTGAGCGTCACTCTCTCTATTGATGTTGGCCAATGGCAGTTGGCCCAAGCACTGTCTCAAAGAAGATTTTGGTCAGAAATCTTCAGACATGAGGAGTTTGCACTTTGCAATGAAGTATAATTTCCCCAAGGCCACACCAGTGTGAAAGCAACCTGTTTGGCAACCTTGGTGAACAGAGAGGCTCTACAGCTGGGTGAGCAGTTTGAATGCATCACCTCTTGCAGGAAGACCCTGATGACCTCCATGAAGTAAACACCTGAAAACTGAGAGATGTGAACAGCAAAAGAAGAGGAAAGCTGAACAACAGAGTGGTGAATCTGTGTGTTGTAGCCATCAGTTGTAGGCTCTCCTGTGAACAGAGTTGGTCGACAGACGTCATTGGTTATGTGTGCAGCTGATGAGCATCTCTGGTGTGACTACTCAGCAGCTGAGCCCACAGACCAGCTACATGCCTGAACAGAAAAATAAATACCAAAACTAAATGCTGCTAGCAAATTTTGTCATGAATTTTGGGAAGGAGTCTGAATATACCTTGTATCAAAGTGGACTTTCTGCTTTTGTCTTTCAAGGGTTGCTAAATTAAAGACTTGCATGTACTTGTGAGGCTTTCCCCATTTCTCTGGACCTAAGAAGTTATGCAAAAAATGTTGTTAATTCTATGCCTAGAATTCTTCTGGGGAAAAACTGTAGATTTCTTCCTTGAATTCTTCTGGTAACACAGGCACTATGTATGTTATGAAGGTGTTCCTTGAGAACATTACTCTTCTGGAGAGGCAGCAGTTCCTGCCTGCTGTTTACATTTGTCTCTGTTCAAACAGCTGGGGAGGTTCTGGTGCCTGCCACCACTAGGCTGAAAGTGTAGGTCTTCTTGAAAACCATCCTGAATAGTAACCATTGGCTGTTTACTATAAGCAAGGATCCATGTAGTTTGGCAGATAAGGAATCTCCTGATTAATTATCTCCTTTACCTCCTATTTACCTGCAGACCACCTCCCTCCCCTACTATCTAATTTCTGGCTCTTTCCTGTTAAATCCACACATAAATGTAAAGCATTTATGCTTGTTTTCTGTGCATAATTGTTTCCAGTCAGAAATGGGTTGTAAGCCCTGCTTTGTACTTACTCAGATTAGGTTTGCATATATGAATGTCTGGCTTCCTTGGGCTTATTCTGCACTTTTTCCCCAGAACAGAGCAGTTTGGGCCTCTGACACAGAAGGGTAAAACATTTGCTTCTCCTGCCTTGCCTTACATAAGTATGTGCTCTTTGGTGTTGTTATTTCACAAGGGATTTCTCGCCTGGTAGTGAGTTACTGTGATAACAGGGTCTGTAGTTACCAGTATGATACAGGACTTCATCTAAACATGCATATTCAAGCAGATTCAAATCTTGTAGACTGTTGGCAAGTTGCCTGATGTTTGGATTTTTTAATTTGAACAAAATATTTGCCATGCCAAAATAAACTGGGAGTGTCTGACCCTGAATGGCTTCTGCCCTCCTGTGAAACCCCTTTTCCCAGCTGCCCAGTTGCCCCAGGACAGGGGCAAGACTCTTCTCAACCACAGAATGGAGTAGCTCAAAATGACCAGAAACTGTGCAAAGAAGAGATTAGACCAATTTAAACTAATTCTGTGTTTTAGATGAGCCACAGAACAAAGCCAGAGTTTGAACTGGTCACAGAAATCACCTGCATGTGGAGATCATAGCCTGCATGTAGCTTTTGCAATATTTTCCAGAGCAAAGAGATGAGGGAGCACAGCAGACTGGTTTTGCACAACAGTCATCCTTTACAAAGTGCAGAAGTTCATGAGTGCTGGATTAACAGATACAAACCTGTGTTGCATCAAGTTATCAGATTTGTCTCTCAGTGCTCAGCTCCTTGCCTTGGCTGCAGCTTCTGTAAATTACCTGGGAGTTTTGAAGGCATTAGTGCCTTTCTCTGATGTGTCTGTAACAACATTAAGGCTGAAATGATTTTCTTATAGGTTTAAAAATAATGTTGTAAGTACCTGCTTCAAATCTGGCTGAAGTTAATGGGAATTGGCTTAAACAAGTTTCAGTCAAGGTCTGGGGATTTCAAAAAGTTGTTCAGAATTGCCTGCATTTATTACATTATGACATGATTGTCTGAGCTATAGTAGGTGGTAGGCCCTAGCCAAGACAGTTCTCAGCTGCTAGCAGAGCTGCTCCCTGGGCAGGGCAGCGGTGCTCAGAAACCAGGCCAAGTTCTGACACCACCAGACAGCCCAACTCCTCCCGCAGGAGGTGTGAGCTCCGCAATCACAGCACATCACAGGACAGCAGCGACAAGCCCGGCCCCATGCCCCCATTTCCCCTTGGCTGTCAGAGGGGCTCGGGGAGCAGGCAGGTGGCATTAGCCTGTCCCACGTTCTGGGCTGCCCCTGGGGGCTCCTCACTCTGCTCCAGCTGCCAGCTGTATCCATGCATGTCCGCAGTCTCATCTCTGGAGCCACAACAGGTGCCTCAAACATCATCCCCCTCACCCTTGGTCTCCTCTGCAGCCAACAGCTTTGAGAGGAACACTTTCTAGGAGCAGGAGTGCTACGGTCTGCTGCCTTCCAAGAAGTTACCACTTTGCCACAGTATCCCAGCAGAGATATCTCCCCTGGGCTGGTTGCCAGATGCACATATAGCACTGATAGTGTTTCTGCCTCAGGAAATTCACTGTCAAGAATTTATAGCAGGGCTACTTAATACATTCTTACTATTTTCTGCTGGGTAATTTTATCATTGTGATTTTCTGATTACGAAGGGAGCATGGTGTTTTCTTCTTTGTCAGGCTAGCTTTACACACAATTCCACCTTCAGATGGGGCAACCTCATCCTCTGCCTGGAATATGGGAAGGCTAACCAAGAAAGTAAATAATTTGGGGGGATACAGAGAGATCTGGAAGCATTTACACTCTGAGTTGGGTATATAAGCCAAAAAATGTAGAAGCTACCAGAGCCAAAGCTCCTAAGATTTTATGGTAGTTCTCTGGCAAAACTCCAACATTTCTGGAGCTTGTTCAATTTGCAAAAGGTGAAGGTGCATGTAGGAATTGTGATGACTGGTTTTGCACAGCTTAGTGTTTGTGGTGGTCTCTGCTCATCTCCACCTGCTGTCAGTCTGAGAAGCACCTTAATGTGTCAGGTTCTGCCTGCAAATTTCTAAACTTAGAAATTCCACATACAAGCTTCCTAAGATTGCACTCCTAATGTTTTTCGGCCAGCCCTTCTCCCAAGCCTAGAGGTTGTTGACAACACCTTTACTTCAAAACCTAATCCTAATTCCTACACCTCTCTCCAGTTCTCATATTTCTGGATGTGCTAAAGTGATTTTTGTGCTGTTATTTTTGGAAGTGAGGGATAAGGAAAAAATACCTTGCACACCAAAGCTACAGTTGACCCTTTGAGACTGACTGCTTGTCACATTCTCCTTCAAAGATGTACTTTCCTAACATAAGCATGCTCAGGAGAAGGGAGGGAGCAACAAATCCAGCCACAAAGCTTTGTATTCCTCTTCGGTGGGAGAGAATCATTCCTGCCAGAATATGAAGCAATTCCTGTATCCCTGCCAAAACAATTGCTTGATGTGCTCTCCCTAATAGCTCATAATGAACCACAAACAAGCTTTTAAAGTAAGGATAAGGACTCACATGCTTATAGTGTTCTTAGACTCTACCTCCAGAGAACTGAACAAAGAGCCAAAGAATAGCACAGCTAAAGGGGGACAGAGTGTGCTTTTAGCACTTTACTAATTAAAACAATGGGCCTCTAAATTACAATGTTTTCACTTTTTTGATATTTAAACAGTCAGATTGCATAAAGACATTCCTCCAATCAGTGTGTTGGAAGAAAAGCCCTGATCCTGAAAGAAATGCACATAGGTGCTTCCCTTCCTCCATGCAATCAGTCAGTGAACATTTACTCAGGAAAAAGTCACAGGCAGGCCCTTTGTCTGAAATCACACTAGTCCTGCAATGATGTGCACTGTGTATATTGTGATCTAGAATGTTTGATCTACAGCAGCATCTGTCAAATACACTTGGCACCTACATCAAGCCTGCTGAAGTCGGGGTGCACCTCCCTATTGACTTGGTGGCCTTCACTTTCTGTCTTCCCTTTCTTTTTAATATCTTCTTAAAAGTTTTTTAAATTAGACTGTTTCTTCTTTCGACTTTAAAAGAAAATAAGTGGATACCCAAAGCACTTATCTAATGCTTTCCATCCATATATCTCAATTACAAGAAAAGTTGAATATATGAGGGTTTTATTTCCATTTTTGATCACTGGGGTAGGAGAAGCACACAATGTCCAGATGACTCACCCAAGGTCAGAGCAAGAAAATGGTGTAGAAAGAAATTCACGTATCCCTAATTTCCCAGGTTGTATCCCCAGAAGAATGTTTCCTTTCACGTGAAAGGAGCAAAAAAAAGCTTTTATTCATTCATGGGAAAGAAGGAAACAAGTATCCCTGAGGATGAAAATAAATTGTTAATCCAAACTTCACAGAAAGTTTTTATGCTGTATGATTTGCAATATCCAGCAAACTTCAAGAGCTGCAGAACTAAATAATAGATAGAAATTAAAAGTTATAAGCAAAGGGTGAAAAATAGTTTTTTAATAAAATGTGGGGGGAAAGGACGAATTGGTGTGGCAGAAAGCTGCAGGCACAAGCATTTCAAGGGACTGGAAGCATGAAGCCTCTTTCACCAAGATGTGAGTTTATATTAATCTATGGCAACCACAGTTACTCAAGTTGAAAGGTATACTGTGCAAACATGTATGTATAGAGAGAGCAGCATGCTAAAATACAGCCTAGGTTGAGTTTGAGGCATCTCCCTATTGCTTTAGTTCACACAAAGAGTTCCTGTGCAGTTGTTGGTGCTATCTGCGAGACTAAAAAGAGAAAAGACCAGGCCCAGACCAAGTTTTGCCTTGGTCAAATGCTGAACAGCTGGAACATATTTTCAAATGTCATTTTTTCTGACTACTCTTTCCAAGGGCATTCTCAACAAAAGTCTATTTTGTTTCTTTTCTTATATTAAAAATTTCAGGCCTCGGCAGAAGCAACAAAGTGACAAAAGAGAATAGAAACTGCTGGAAGGAAAAAGCCTGTTGTGGTTGGTGCACAAGCTGACATGCAGAGTAGTCTACCTTCCTCAGCCAGGAGCCCTGTTCGTCCTCTTCTTGCTATTTTTTCACACACTGCGTGCCAGTGAGAGGTGAGGTCCATGCTCCTGTGCTGTGTATGTTCCCACTGCATGAAATGCAGCGTAATTGCAGGTGCTAATTGCCCACAAAGCCACTGCTGCTGGATGCACAGATGGGAGCAGCTGTTTACAGCACATCTCAGTGTTCATCACCTGCAGAAGGGTGTGAGCAGGAGAGTAAGTTGCATCAGGCACAGGACTCTAGCAAGAAACCTGTATGGAAAGAAATTGTTAGGTGCAGTCAAACCCAGAGAACATAAAGTTCTCACTGAAGCAATGGAAACCAGCCTCTAAGGTAGGGCATTGAACTCAAGGGAGTTAGGTTCAATTTTCCAGTAGTTGAGCCTCAGATTTGTTTGATTCTGAGCTGATTAGATGGATATATCAAGACATAGGTGCAGACAAATCAAAGTCCATGAAATCACCTCCCTTTTTCCTATACAAGGTATCTTCAACACCAGCATTTCTCAGAAACCAGTAGCTGCTACAGGCAGCCGCTGAAACTCCAGATGAGCTCCTCTCTCCAATCAGTTACCTGGTGGAAGAGGCTTATAATGGGTGGAAGTGTATTGTGAACATCCCCCAAGAGCCACATGTTTCTCTTTTACTAATACCAGACAGTATTTAATGCACTTTTCCAGCAGGAATTACGCCAAGGCCTGAGCTCCTTGTTCCCGTGTTAACAGAAGGTTCCTCACTGCCTTACCTGGATAGACAGCTGGGCCTGGTGCACAAATAGCCAAGGCATATTTTCCCCTATCGAGACTTATTCATGCTCTGTGCTTATGTTGCTTCCACAACAAAATTCAGAGTGGCTGTGGAGAATATGATTTGGACATGTGTCTCTGGAGGTGCATGGAAGAAAAAAATGCTAATGGACTCATATCCTGGCATCACTGCCTGCCCTCCCCCTTAAAAAAGTAAACTAGTAACATTTTCAGTACATTTCCAACCACTTTTGACCTTGCTGATCCCAGAGGGAGAAGAGCTATGGAAAACTATGGTGTTTAGAGGAAGGGTTTCTGAGCTCTATCAGTGCATTTAGAGGAAAGGTTACAAAGCCAGAGCCACATTTTATCTAAAAGGGATGTTACCTTGCATTGCATGCCGGCAATTGTGATTAATCTAAATGGCGTGGAAATTCCACCCTAATCTAAGATCACTGATGGACATTTTTGTGAAGACATGTGGTATGTTGTTGCACTCAGATTGTGCTGTAGATGTTTTACTTATTCCAGACCTTCATCGAGGACCTCACAAAAAACATTACACATGTCACAAAAGCACAGTGAAAACAGCTCAACCATACAAAGATGTTTTACACAAAAAAAGGTTGGCAGCTTAAAAGGTCAAGTTAAGTGAAATAAAACTATTGTTTTCATTCTATTCAGAAGTCCCATAATTGGGTTTAGATGGCTTAGAAGATTGGGCAAAAGTCCTTTATTGTCCTGTTTCACTTTAACATTTAAACATGTTCACGCTTATGAATCCTTACATGGCTGACAAGCTGAGACAGGATGGGGAACTATATTTGCGCTGGGCTTTTCTTTAACGTGCCAAATATTGGATTAAGTACTGTTTTGCTTGAGAAAAGGGACAATATCTTATCATTTCTCCTGAGATTGACTAACTGACAGAGAGAGTATCTAATTGACATTAAAATATATATTTTAATAACTTTTAAAATTTATATAAATAAATATAT